>NW_019291524.1:11168-50635 GCF_000500325.1 Leptinotarsa decemlineata | reverse complement strand
TCCTGTGCGAGTGCCCGGAGTTATCGTCAATAAGAGAGTGTGTGTTCGGCGAGTCTTGGCCTACACCTGCCGATATAAAGGAGATGTCTCCCAGCGACCTGTCCACCTTCCTGGAAAGGACAGGATGGACGACGACCTAGGAGGACAACTCCTCGGGAGGATGTACAATGGGTCACATGTGGCCTAAGTGCGTGGGCTTACACTCACCCTCCCTACTCTACAGATACAGATAGAAAGTAGCTGGTGATGATAATGCAAGTAAATATCTGTATTGAGAATTTTGAAAATACATAAATACCATCCATATACAATTCAACTACATCAGAAACTAAATAAAGATGATCCTAATCGTATATTAGAATTTTGTTAAATACTTACAAATAGATGCCAACGAAATCCGATATTTCCCAAAATATTCTTTTCCTCGATTACCCTACATGGAACGGTTAACAAGCAGTATTGTAGTTATTAGAATACGCAAAATCGGCAATGGATGAGAGAAGGTAAGTCAGTAAAAATACTGCTCAAGAGTTCACTTGAATAGGAATTAAAGTTGGTTAGGTTAGGTAGGAATTGAAGTGAACGTTTGGGCTGGCATACTAAATAAATAATAGAATAATTGCACCACATTTTTTTGAGGGGACAGTAACTGGGACGTTACTTGGATTAAAACAAAATGAAACTTGTGCGAGCTAAGGACTAACGAGGTCTTACCTTTTAACGTGTGATTCCTAACACGGACTAAACTATAATAATTACAAATATTTTTATTAACGTCAAATTTATTTCGTTCCATGGCATCATTAATTATTGTACAAATTGAACAATTGAAAATTGTTTTTTGTTACCAACATTCAAAAATTAAAAAATGCTATACTGTTGAATAGACAATTGAAAACTCGTTTGAACACGATATCACATTATCCGTTTTTATTTGAAATTTTTACAGGTCGAAGGGGCAAATAATTTTATCAACAAAGTGTATTTTCATATATAAAAATTGACCCGTTTCAAGATATTTCATTTGCATTCATAATCACATAGAAAATGAATTTATCCTTTACTTTGGGACCTCACTGTATATACATACATGATATAAAATAAAACCTGCTCAACATTTATTTATTTGATAACTAATGTAATTCCTCTGGTCAATCTTATGATTACAATAACTTTTTCATTTCACAACTTTTCAGACTCTTATAACTTTTTTATTAGTGAGCCAATTTGAATTCAGAAACATGCTAACAAAAATTACCTATTTCTATAATGTACTTGTTGAAGTACAACCCTAACATTGCAAACTCGGAAGATAAACTTTAAATGTCATTTAATCAACAAGTTCCTTCAAGGAACAAATCAGATAGTTACCCGATCTGTTATTCTAACAATGCTTTGGATGTATTGAAGGGAATCTAAATATCGTCTCTCAGATATACGAGGTATATTCAGAAAATAACGGGAAATTTTTAAATTTTACGGGTTTGGAGAGTCAGGTTGTCAATTTATTTCATTATGTTGGTATATATGCCCTTGAAGTATGATAAAAATGTTAGTTAATGAAGATGCACAATTACTGAAACGTGCTCTAACAGGTGACGAAACATGGGTTTACAGATATGACTTCGAAATTTAAGCTCAATCAACTCAGTGGAGGCATTCTGGCTTGCCAGAACCTAAAAATGCTCGACAAATGTGTTCAACGTGAAGGTTACGCTCACTGTGTTTTTCTATTTTGATGGCATAGTGCATCTTGCCACAAAGTCAAAAGGTCAATAAGGAGTAATACCTACAAGTTTAACGTCGTTTGCGTGCGACAATCCGAAAAACGCCCGAATTTGTGGAAAAATAATTTTAGCTTTTGCACAACGATAATGCATACTTCATGTCTTGTTCGTTTAATTTTGACCCAGATCAATTGAGGCTCCAGCATCTATATTTGCCAGACATGACTTCGAGTGACTATGAAGGGCCATCGTTTCACAAGCATAGATGACATTAAAAGAGCATTGTGGAAAGAGCTGAAGAATATCCCGAAGAACGAATTGAGAAGTATTTNATAACTATCTTCGAACCTTAAAGCCAGTCTTCCATAGAGCCCGACCAGATATCACAAAACTAGTCCGCCCTCTTGAATTTCCGAAATTCAATAGAAAAAAATCACGCCTAGAGACTACAAAATACCAATTTTAAATCGAATCGGTCCATAATCACAATACTCGTCAGACATCTTGAAGCCGCCATCTTGAATTCATTAATTTTAACTAAAGATTCATAATGTGCGACCACGAAAACCCCATTGTACCAAATATGAATCGGATAACACAACTTGTCCGTCACCTTGAATTCATTAATTTTGACAATACATTTATACTCTACGAGCCCAAAAAAATCCACATACTAATTTCAAATCGATTCGGACCATAATCACATATCTCTATTTTTGAGATATTTTTAAAAAACTTCTTATTTATATCCTTTGGAAGAAATGTCATGGACATCCCATAAGATACCTGAAGATAATATGAATAAGTTTCAAAATTTGAATATTTTGAATACTTCCATTTAAATTGTATTTCATTTCTCAAGAAAAGGATTGATGAGGATGGTATTCAGTTAGTGTATTTGAGTTGGCCAAATACTTCCAAAACAACCGGCCATTTATGTTCTCTCCTATTGTCAATTATTGTTTTTGTCCTTTCATGACTTCAATACTTTATTAAACATGATGTGGATAGTGTGTGTTTTGTTCATCTTTACAGTGTTTCTGACTTCATAGATATTATAATTTGATTTTTTTCACTTTTTCGTTATTTATTGACATTGAAAAAAAATTATTCAAGGATATTTCGCATGGTGATACTGTAATTAACCTCTCTCTTTTACCAATCCAAAATTGTGTATGATAACTTTGTAGGAATGGGGTATAAGATGCCTCTGAAAGTTGTTTATTGTATATCCCCAAATATATCTTATTGGTTTAGTCAGAACATCTATTAGACATCCATAAGATATCTCCTATTTTCAGGAATGGATGCCCATCATGTGACTGGGACCATTATAAAAAGTGCTTCTTACATAGTGCCATAATTTCAAGGAGTGATTCCATGTGATGTTGTTTTGAAAAGTTCCTATGAACAAATGGTTAAATCTCCTTAGTTTCAGAAATATGGGGTGTTTGAAAGTCTGGGTGAATGGGAAATAAAACTTTTGGCTTTCTACTTCTTCATCTTTATGCCAAAAATGTGGTAAACTTCCAAGATACTGAAAATGATTACTTAATATCTTGGGTGGTTATACCAAATAATATGGTTGATTTCATGGGAATAGGTGTTGGCAATATGAAGTCATTGGATCATAAATCATCTTTTTCATGATATTTGGAATTCTTCAGAAAGATGATTTCCGGTAGGAGTGATCGTTTTCGAAAAAAGTGATTAGGTGCACCAAATTGGATTAATATATTTTTCCGGAAACAATCGTTATTAAGAGTTGACATATCTCAACATTCTCAAAAGTTTAAATAAAGAATAAAAGTTGTGACATTGCATTGCTAACATATATACCCATATAATTATATTGAATATATTGAATAACAGTCTTTGAATGATGTTTGTGCTAAAAGTTATTAACGACGGAAATACAAATGACCAAAAAGCATCAAATGTTAAATCAAAATCTACATAAGAACCCACGAAAGTTTTCATTACTATTTCAGAAATATTCCTTGCAGCAATGAAAATATATATTCAAAGATAGATAGATATTTTATTCATATCTTGCAATGGTTTTTAAAACATAAGGTATGTTGAGTACGTTAATTCTTAGAAAAAATAAATAAACAAATTAATTATAAATATACAACATTTATATTCATTGTTTTGATGATTCTTTACTTATCAAAAACTTTTTCTCCACAAAAAATATTGCAGAGTGCATTCAACTGAAAGTGGTATGACTATTCCAGATGTTGGGTTTTCCGCAACTGACGTATTACAAATGATCCGCAACACCAGGTGGATGCTCTTTGTGCGTGTGGACGATAGTTATGAGGCTGCAAAGGCTGAGTAATTATGGTAGATGAAGAACGGATCAGATCCAAACTAGATCTATGTGAACGTGCTATTTTATCATGCATTTGTACGTTACCACCAGTCAAAAGTTCCACTGCATACCCCAATCGCCATAAATGAAACATAGTAAAGTTTAGAACTAGCAGGCGACCGAATTTGTGAATGGTTAGAGTAATTTCATCAAGATAATAAGGTATACCTAAATGGCGATATCAAGATACAAATCCGTCAACAGTACCAACACAACAATTAGTGTGCTAGGGTAAATACACTGATTTGAAATTATTCTGTGATAAAAAATATACATGAAACTGCAACAACTTCAATTGTGTTGCTCAAATGCTCTAATGAATTGACAATGACCATTTTTAGAAAACTCAAGTGCAAATTGCATCCTCGATTTTTTGTGAAGAACTTGAAATACTTTTACACAGTTTCAAAAATGTACCTTTCAAATTTAACAATGTTTCGATAGAAATGTATTGAAACTAAATTTTTACAATACATTTTGTGTATTGAAAATCAAGTGAGTCCACTCAAAATCACCAGTAGTCAATCAATGAAAGTAAAATGAGATGACTATATAATTCCATTGTTCTCTGGTAGGGGTGGTGCCACTTTACGCCTACGTTTTTCATTATGTTCCACGAAGATCTGATAGATGCCTCTCAGTATTGCATCAAATGCTTTTCACTGACTATTAATAATAAGACAATGGTTCTATATTCTATTATCGTCTTAATATGTTGAATGATTCTATCATTGTCAGTCTATGGTTCTATCTGGTTCTATGATGAAAATACTTTTACAGTTCTCTACAGCTCCACCGGTTCCGTGTATAAAAATAACCAACATCTTCATCTCTCTTCAATAGATGGCACTGATGGCAGAACTGTGTTTCATTACATTCAGTATATCTTCATCTCTCTTCAATAGATGGCACTGATGGCAGAACTGTGTTTCATTATATATCTCTTTCGGAACATAAATGAAGATGCTTGGGTAATTTTGTATATTATCTTCTTCCTGTCAAGTACAGCACAGCTCAAGGTCGAACTTGTAAATGAACAAATTCAGAATGTGTTGCGTATTTGAATGTGTTTTCCCAAGAAACTATATTCATAATTCAGTTGAAAATAACAAATTTCGCTCGAAGAGCATACAGGAAAAAAGTTTGATAATGTTGTTGGTCATACGAACATTTGCAAGAACATCATATTGGAACTGAGTAATATTCTAAAAAATATCTATTTCTGTTTCCATTTCTTTACTTGATGGTAGAATCTATCGAAGATAGTCGTCAAAAAATTCATTGAGATAATTCATTGAGATAGCCTGTAGAAGTTTTCTCAACATTTGAATTTGTTAACTGAAGTTATGTTTTCGAACGAATTAGGTAATTTATTAGAGTTTTGACTCCCATGTATATTGTCCCTTCTCGATATACTTCATAATTGAATGATGGTATCAAGAAAGTGTCCTTGTTACGAGTGTTGTAATTGTGAATGTCAGAAAATTTTGTGAAATTTAGTTTTCTTTTGAATTCACCTATACCTACTTGTGATCTTCCGAGTTTGTGTACTGATTTCAGATATAGAACTAATTTCCAAACATGATTTTTCGTGTACATTTTATTCCATATGGAAAAATTTTCATTTATTGAAACATTAATGGGTTCATATATACTTCCATAATTAAATTGATAATTATAGGCTTCGTAAATTTTACGATTTGGCAATGTTGATTATTTCTATTGTTCCTATTGGTCAATCGAACAAGAAGCGGGAATAGGTCCGTGACGTCACCGCCCTACCAAATTTGATTTTTAATCATTAATTAAGGGAAAACTACGGTACTTAGAGAGCTGAAACAAATTGCACTGTTTTTCAATTTGAAATTTCTATCAAGTGGACTGTAAACCAAAAATCATGAAACAAGCCTATTGACTGTTTGAACTACAAGGATTGTATAAAATCCTCACTGACATTACTTACATTAGAACAATTGTATTCCTACCACTGTGAAATCTTGCGCTTTCAATTCAATTTACTATCTGCAGTATATAAAATTCAATGTCTTTGGTTAAGTTATTTTTTAAGAAGTAGACATTGAAAGAATGAAATTACTTTTAACCATTCACAGTAGGTTGAAGAGAGACAGCTGATGGCAGAGTTTTCATAAATTATAACAGACAATCCAATTACCCTACCTGAATTAACAGTGCTTCTGAGTTTGGTAACTGAACAATATGCTTCAATGACATCAAGGATCAAACCATCTTCCTTGTAGCTCATAGGTTTACGGCTGTACCTCGAATAGGGTCCATTCGGAGAAGTACCAAGGGCGAGGCAGGGGCGTAGAGGCGGGGTGGGTCTCAAGCAGATCGATGACCAACCGCGTGAAGAGACGGTGGTACCATGGTGAAGTTGTGGGGTTGGAGTGGATGAGCGGGTATTGATTCCTCCTTGGCGGTTACTGTGGTGGTTTGTCACGCCTCCGGCTACTAGTGGAGACGTCTGTGGACAATAGAAAACATTGCTTAAATGTAACATTCCTTAATGCAACTCACGACACATTAATGTTAAAAAAGGCAAGCTGAAATTTTTGTGAGATCCTAAACTGGGGGCAGACTCAGAAAATTAAATCCTGGAACGAATGAGGGAAATTATACCAGATTCATCAACTGTGAACTGACCATAAAATTTGAAGCTATTACATGACCATTCATTCATTTTAAGGAAGTTGGCTGATCGAGATCGAGTTGTTTTTTATTAATGATCCAATCTATATTGCTGAATGACATAATAAAAAAATGCATGCATTATCTGGAATTAGAATTGACTGATTCGAGATATACAACTTTCTGTCTTTTAACTTCTTATTCTGAATGGAGTAAATTTCAATATGAAACGGTTTCATTTTCAATTGTTTTGAGAGGGTAGTAGTAAATATACATATGAAATAAACGTCAATGATTTCCTTTTTGTAGGTCAAATAGTATTTGCCCTGTTAACTAGATTATTATAGAGAAATAATTCTACACAATTCGTTTCAACTCTATGAGTGGCAAGACTGTTTAAGGAATTTCTATGATGTATCTACCTACCTACTGGAATGGGTTGCTTTGTTGTTAGATCCTACCTTACTGTTTAAAAATTTCACTAGTTTATGTTGACATTGTTGTTCGTGCATTATATTTGCTGAAATAGTGACTTTCTAGTTGTGTTTGGATTATATATAGTGCTTAACTGTTGGGTTTATAAGCAATTCAATTGTTCTAACCAACATAAATATATGAAATTTCACATATTTTTGTTTTTTTATCATCAAGCCACTGTCAGTGGAGAGGAAGTCATATTCTATCGCAGGTTCCCTGTTTCACCATAATCCGCGCCCACGAACCTAGTTAGCGACTTCAATACAATATGTGTTGTAGATATTGGTTTGCTGATTCCATTTAGACACTTTTTCACGTCCATGATTTTACTTGTAATAGAGATTACACTAATAACACTTGACGCATGATGTGAAACTTAAAGAAGTGAAATTATTGAAGTTTTTATTTCAGAATATATTTTCACTACAATCTCAAAAAACTTTAAGTAAAAAAAATTAAACTGTTTTATATTGAAATGTCTCCAAAAAACAATTCCAGAAAATGTTGTCTTAGCCCAAAAACTATTTTGGCAACAAATTGATGAAATCATCCATTCTTCAGAGAAATGTGTCCATTCTGTACAAATGATTATTTCGAAGACAAAAAGGAGATTCAGCCTGTTTTTTCTGCTTCCTTGTAACCTTGTAACTCGGTTACATTATTCTGAACCCAGACAAATATTCATATCTAATGAAAACACTTTTCTTAAGCACTGACTGTCATCGTGCGTTTTTCTAAAAAAGTTAACATCATCAGGAGAAGGCTAGTTTTAGCGCCAAGAGACATTATTTTAGTCCTGGTATGGGAAAAGTGATTAAGATTCATTCTATGGCAGAGGTTACAATTCTACCTATCAAGCATTTTTGTATGCTACCAAATATTCCTCTAACATAATCTGCTGCAAAAAACTCATTCTTCATTAATTAACCTTTGATAATAAATATGCTTTATTGTCCAAAGATTTAAACTTATCTACAAAGTTATGATAAATGATGATGTTTTGCATAAAAAAACATAGTTACATAATGCATATTTTGAAATACATAAAAAAATAATGTAATTAAGCTAAGTAAATATAAAATAAATAAATACAGAGTTTACGATAGAAATAACAATATGAAATGTCTCATTAACAAAGCCTAACCTTGTAGAGAAATTTCAAAGCTCTCTTCCGAAGAACACAAATCAGACTGTAATCAGATTCGAGCATTACACCCCTGAAAATAATTACAATGATAAACATTTCTTTAGAGTACCAAAGTACTAGAACCAAGACGGACGCATATTGGCATACAAGCTTAAATACTCGCTTACTAGCTTAGCGCTTAGCGAAAATGAGGAAGAACATGACGTTAACAAGCTTAATCCCTTATTGTCAATCATTTCACATTCAATTCTCTCTGATACTATCAATATATGCCGATTGTGATGGCCAAGGTACATATTCGTCACTTTTGTACTAGCAGTACTTTGTTGAAAATCTCAATGAGTCTATCTATATCCATTGAGTAACAAAAAACTATCTCTAGTGTTTGTGTAGGAAGCTTGCCTCGACAGTGTGTTGATGGCAGAGTGACAGACTTTGTAGTGGATGCCAACGGCGCATGTACTAAGCCTTTCACTTCCATCCGAGAAGAGAATTGAACAATTAGAACAAATATAGGGCTACTCATTGGGATTAAATAACGAATATTACTTGTGTTATGTTTCGTTTAGAAAACGAGGAAGAAAAATTCACTTCTGTGTAACCCAATCATCTAGAGGAATAATTGTGGAAATGATTTTATAGATAAATTTATTCTCCTTTTTGTGTTTGTATCTATATATTTTCTTATTGATGTCAAGAGATAGATAAAAAAAACAGTACCGATAACTTTGATCTTTTCCACATAACCAACCCTGTCTGCGATGTCACAACAACTTTTTCAGTATTACAACAGTTGTGAAGTAATTGAATTAATGTTTGGAGCAGTGAGAATTCAATATTCAATAATAATTTAATCATTTAGTGCAGAAGAAGTAAGCTTGAAGTATGCAAATTAGTTTAGCAAATTGGTGAAGATGATAACAGATGATAACTTGAAATGGCATAGTTAATGGATGTACAGGCAAGGGCCAACACACACACAAGCAACACACTGTTAGGTAATTAAGTGGTTAACTTGTGAGAATAACAAACAACGAAGAAAATACTTAAATCACTGCAATAACACATGCCCTTGCCTGTAGGGGGTGACCTAGTGTCCATATAAATCCCCTTAACAACACTGGCTGGGATTTTGGCTTTCAACCACCAATGTGCATACAGGCCAGATTTGTACATAGCAGGATTTTCTTCCACCTCTGCTCTTTCCTCAGTTGATTCATCCAAGAGACAACCTGCAGACTGGGACTTTTGAGGTCCACTATCTTGTGACATCAAGGGCGCAATATACAATTTGGAATGGAGTTTGGGTTGGGAGCCCCACTTTTTAGGATTAATATCAATGCTGGAAGTAACCGATGTTTTGGAGTGATTAAAAGATCCTGCCATAACATTTTCTGGAGTAAAATCCTGCCCTGAAGTTCTTGGGGTTGATCCAAAGGGGGAAGTGCATGGGCACTCGAATTCGAAGTCTCTGGCCTCAATATCACTCAAAGATATCATTTCACGGTTATCACGTGGTAAATCCCCGAATTTATGGAATAATTTTGCCATGTCCATACTGACTCGAATTTGTGAGGAACCTAGTGATGGATCATCATTGACATTGGCAGAATCTGGAGAGTTTAGGGTACAACTTCCAGCCATACCAGAGTCTGATGATCTAGGACTGTGACAGTAGTCCATGCAGCATCGACAAAACGATTGTTGTGATGTGGTTTGATTTGACATTTTTATGTACTGTGAGCTAACACACATACTTTTTTTGGGATTTCTGCTTGGGTTAATGTGAAGACTGCTTCGACGTCTCGGTTTATCAGAGTTAATACTGTGTTTACGAAATCCTACATTTTCGAGATTGAGACTAACAGTTTGTGGTATTACTTGCACGTCATTCTTGAGGAACATTGTAGGTGGTTTCAGAACGTTATCAGAAGATAATTCCTCGATAGTACTTCCGATAGAATCGGTTTTGTCAAATTCTCCATCAAAGTTGTATAACAGTTCTGCCACCATTTTATCTGGTAAGGGTAATGTATTAATTGGAAGTTCTAGATTACTTGAATGAGTTGCTGTGTTCGAATCATTGGACAACCTATTTTCTTCCTGCACATCTTTCTTCCTAGTTATGTTATTATCACTATTGGACCAAGTAGGAATATAGATAGTAGTTAGGCTACTTTGATTGAATTTATTTCCAACTAATTTAGTTGGACAGCTCTGTCTAGTTACAGGAACATATTCATCTGGTAAGGTGAGATTGTTCAATTCCAAGCTGTCTTTGAGATTCGGTAAATTTTCACAAGCCATAAAAGGTATTCGTTCAGGATAACATGAACTCGCTTCTGATTCCTCAGATCTTTGCTTCCTCAATTGTATCATAGCAGTAGAAACTAACACACTGGGATTTCTGGAGCTTTTAGTCCTATTTATTTCTTCAGATGATGGAACACCATAGTCTATAAAGCTTTCATATTTTGTTTCATGCTGCTCTATACCTGTTTGAGGGTTATAATATCTTATGTATCCAAAAGGATTACTCGTACTACTAGACGTTCCTGATCGATTTGTTATTTGTTTCTTGAATTTGAACTCACTATCACTGGAATCAGAATCAGAACTATCACTATCACAATCACTATCGCAATTAATAATACTATCTCTACAGTGAATATCTTTAGTAAATATACTTATTTCAGTCTTATGGTGTCGAATCCTCACCAAACTCAAGTTCATTTTGTTTAAATATTCCGAATACAGTAACTGTTTCAAAAGTTTTCTCGTTATCACTCTCGCTTTGATGAGCCTCTGATAGTACTTGTTCAGAGCAGCATAAGGAGCTGCAGAAGGATAGTGATCAGGAGGATAGGTAGGCCTATAGTAGAGATTGGTCTTAAAGCCTAGTATCGATGTTCGGTTACAGTAACCCCTTTGATTCATCTGGGGAATCTGTAGGAATATGAAAAATTTATTCACAAAGTAGATATATAAAGAATATCAATAAAATTTATTATTATTATGTAACAAACGCTGAAAGTTTATATTGCATTTTCATAATTGAATTATAGCTTTAAAATCTGTAATTCACACTCGCAGGCCATAGATACATAGATGATATCGAAACCTAGGCGTCAATAAAAAAACCTCATCATGTATTTCATAGACATCTTATACTGAAAAATCACTTCCAGGTATGTCTAATTGATAATTCAAAGAATGGAATTTATTGCATTTAAAATCACTTTATTTATTGTAAATAGAAAATAGTTAGTGATTTAAAGGGTATTGAAAATAAATGCCTGATAATAACTGATTACTCTATTGTTTTTATAACAGACAGATAAAAATGCAATTTTTAATAAAAGTAGTGAAATACTGAATACTCACATGAGGTGGTGGCTGTGGAACAAACTGTGCCTGAGATGGTGATACTTTCTGACTAATATTTGAAGCAGTTGAACTTCTCGGCATGTGTTTACATAGTAACTCTACCCAATGATCAGCTTCTTCCTTACTCTGACAAACGGCAACTCTTTTATCTATCATGGGTGCGCTGATTTCGAAGGCGTTTTTATACTGATCGGTGTCTTCAAGTCTATTAATCATCAAGCCAGATAAAAATAATTTTCCCTTGAATAAAATTCAATTTTATTATATAGTATTTTTATAACTATTGTATAGAATACCTCATAAATGAAAGCACTCAACCTGTGACTGACAGATAGTATGACCAAAGTGGATGGAAATAATACAAAGTATCTATCATGATGTTGAGGACCCACAGCGACTGATCCCATGTATATGATATCTCCAAGTGTGGTTAGGCTAGGACCTTCCCAACCCCTTACAGGTCCTGTTAAAACTTGTAGCTCCAATTCTTTCTGTCTCCTGGTAGCTGAGCAAGACGACTATAAACGATGGAAAAATTTATGTATGAAGTATATTTGGCTGGTTGGTAGTAGAAAGAAAATTTGAAATGAATGAATTATGAACTGATTTATTAAAGTTTTGTCACTGAAGTGAGAAACACTTCTTTCCTTGAAATTACAAAAGGTTATCTTCTATACAAGAAGAGCAATTATATTTTCAGTCTTTCCATATGATGTTTATACTAGAAAGTTAACTACAATTTCCATCAGAAAAATGACATGTCATTTGATCGTGGAACTCGATTTGTGTAGATTACAGTGCCTTGAAAATTGTGTTTGAATGGAAAAACTGAATAAACTCGTGATATTTTGGTGCAATGATTTATTATATCTTCTAACATGGATTATCAGCACTGCATTGATCAACTTTTACTTTTGAGGGCAACATCATATCCTTTGCCACTGTGAAACGCTGATATAACGATTTCAATCATGGCCATCATTCATTTACCAGTGAAAGTATTGAGATGATAATGAATAATGAAATAGCTGAATAGCATATTATGTTTCATCTGAGTATCCATGTTAACATAATGTCATATAAGAAAGGCATACAAGGTACTGTATTGAAATAGATCAAGGACTACCTAACGGATCGCAAACAGATCACCAAAGTGAATGTATTCTCGGCTCCCATCACCAATAACTTCGGTGTACCACAGGGAAGTGTCTTGGGTCCTTTATTATTCCTATGCTATATCAGTGATATACAATACTATCATGACTGTGATTTTCTCAATTTATTTGCAGATGATACGTTACTGTCAATCTCAGGCATTGATCTGTATGGTACTATCAACAAGATGAACGATTCTCTATCAAAACTACAAGTATATTTTAATATTAACAAAATGAAACTCAATGTGACAAAATGTAAGGCGATGATCCTAAACTTTAAATACAAAAACATCAACTCAAACCAACTCAATCTGGAAATAAATTACAATGAAATTGAATTCATAAACCAGTTTAAATATCTAAATTCATACTTGATAATAGCCTATTATTGCATGAACATTTTTCCTACATAAGTAAAAAAAATAGAATTTTCTCATGCCTTTCAACATATTCCAAAATTACAGTATATAACATCTTTATCCAGCCCCACTTTGATTATTGTGGTAGCTTACTATACTCCCTTGATTCCAATAAAATCTAACAACTACAAAAGCTGCAAAATCGCGGTATGAGCATAATACTGAAGTGTAATCGGTTTACCAGCATTGCAGCGATGTTAGATTGTTTGCAGTGGGTATCGGTGAAAAACAAATTTTATAAATTAACAATGATTTTTATTCATAAGATATTACATAAACTACTTCCAGATTGTCTAAGTTAATTTACTATGATTAACTCCCAAGTATATAACTATACTACTAGAGGAAATAATACGTTTCATCTCCCTAATTGGAAAATGGCAAATTCAATGAAATTGCTATTGTATAAAGGACTCGATGAGTTCTATAACCTACCACAAGACATCAAGCAATCTAATACCATTTATGTATTTAAAACGAGGATCAGTAAACATATCCAGTCACTATAAATCACCAGAATGTATTACAACATAATCAATCTTGTTCACACGAATTTATATTCTTCAAGTGTATTATTTATTTGTCTTTCTTTTCTTTTTATTATATAACCATTAGTCTAGAAACATGTTTGTATAGCTTTTTTTAATAATAGGACATGTCCTACTAAATAATAGGTGAAGTTCTTCTTAACTTATTTCGAGTTCTAATTTCAACTTGAACGAATGTCTGGCCACTTAGATATCATAACATATATTAGGCTTTCCACTGTTTCACGATATGATACTCTTTTTTCTAACGGTTAGTTATTTTCTGATTTCATCCTTTATAAAAAAAAACCTATTCCCAGTTTAGAACATGTCAATAAAATGACAATAACGTATTATGAAATAAAATGATATTATAAATGTCGATGGTAGTAGGATAGGAAAATCAAGAAAACATAACCTATTTTAAGACAAGAATAAAAAAACTACAATATGCAATCGAGTGAAAATGCTGAGTGGATATATACAAAGTTATGCATGTCTTCAAAAAAAAATTGATAATGGTGAACTTGGCTTTGGATATCAGAAATTCTTTTAATTTAGTTTTGACTTGAAAACACTATGGTATTTTATTATAGGCATACACTTATGACGAAAAATAATATATTTCTTTTTTCAAATGAAAACTCTGGGATCTGTTTTTGATCATCCTAGAGGCTTTGATACCATTAATCATGACGTGCTTCTGAAAAACTTTTATGATTTAGGTATTTGCAACCCTAATCTGAGTGTGTTTGTGTGTCTGGAAATTAGTTCAGATATCTCTGTATATATACAGGATAAATAAATAAATGGTTCACGTACCTCAAATTACCGTAACTGAAATAAATACAAAAAATGTGGTAGTCTTCCAAAGAAAGAAAGGAAGCAAGCAATTTCAAAGTAGAAAGCCAAAACCTTTCTTTGACAAAAATTAATCTCTCCAAAAAATATACCCTTTCAATGGAAATAAATAATTCCTAACTAGTTTCTACAAAACAGAAACCCTTTCACAAACTCAATCCATTTTTGAATGAGAAAGTTTTTGGGGTAAAGGGCGTTCATAACACTCCCAACTTGATTATGATGAAAAATATCTCATACGACTGCCAAGTAATTTGATTTTTACTCGTCTTTTTTGAAGAAGAGAAACGTAAAATTCATTTTCATGCAAGTATACAAACCACACTTTTTTTTGTTACTACAGAATTTTTGGATTGTTTCTACAAAAAAGGGTACTCGGTTTTAAATCCGATCCAGATGTTAATTGAAGATTTCTTTTCAAACTAATCTTTCATGGAACTATCTTCTGTAAGATCGATAAAACTATCTTTTAGTGATTGTTTGAAGGTGATTGACAATGTTTCATGGTGAATTTCACTAGTTCGGACTTCCATTGTCTAATATGTAAAATGATTTGAAATCCCTGAAACAACTGTCTGGTAAGAGCGGCGATCACGCTAAGGCGTGAATTATCTTATTCAATATGGGACAGGCGTACAACATAGCTGGTCTTATTACATGTTTGTAAATAAGCCATTTGTTGTCGTCAACACTGAGCTCGGAGTTTCGTGCAATGAGCGGACACGTGCGTTTTATCGCGTCAGCCGCTCGTTGGATTGCCAGCCTGAAGTGTTCCTGAAAATTTAGACGTCTATCCAGGATAACTCCCAAATATCGCACGCTTCTCTGCTCAATGACGATTTTGCGTTTGATTCGCAACTCTCCGAAGCTCTTTATGTTGGTACATTTCTTCGTGAAGTTGATGAGCTCAGTTTTCGAACATTTCTTCGTGAAGTTGATGAGCTCAGTTTTCGATGTGTTAATCTCAATTTTATTTCTGTCAAAATACGGCACCACCATCCTGTCGAGGTGGATCTGTATTTGCTGCTTAGCTACCTCGCTCAAGAACAAATGTGCGTAAATTGCGGTATCGTCTGCGAAGGCACTCACATTCGTTTGCGAAAACATGGGAAAGTCATGCGTGTACAATGAGTACAGATGCTGTGATAGGCAGGTGGGTAATAGGCAAGTGGGTAATGGTGGGTAATAGGCAAGTGGGTAATAGGCAGGTGTAATGTGCAGATGTGGTTTGGTTGACTCTAACACGGAAAGTTCGGTTGCTCAGGTAGGATTCAAGATTCCTAATCACGTATAAGATTACATTTTGGCGACAAACCCTTCCGGTGTTACCTTGTGAAAGGTTTTCTGAATGCCCAGCAGGATCATAACTGTATTGTTTCCCTGATGGAAAGATTCCTTTATCTCGTGAACAACTCGGATCAATTACGAGGTCGTGTTTCAGCCACGCCGGAACCCGAATTGCTTTTTCGGGGCGTGACCTCAACATTGACACTGGTGGCACTGCAGCAGGGTTCTGCTATTGTTTCATAGCTCCCAAGAAATTCTGGTATGTAAGACATACCTTACATTGCATTTGAGGAAGCTCAGCGAGAGCTCCTTGTTTGTGATAACCATGTATAGGGGACGACGATCCGTTCTGAGTCCTCAGTTTTTGGGTCTGAGTCCAACCCCGAAGGACAAACGCATGTATTTTGTCCTCCGAAAGTGTGTATGGAACTCCATATTTTCACCTTTAATAGTGTTTACTATCGAGTGATGGTACTTACGGGATTTG
The DNA here is from genome assembly GCF_000500325.1 of Leptinotarsa decemlineata. NCBI lineage: Eukaryota > Metazoa > Arthropoda > Insecta > Coleoptera > Chrysomelidae > Leptinotarsa > Leptinotarsa decemlineata. Next base: position 34,133 of record NW_019291524.1, on the reverse strand, counting down.
GTGTATATGAGGGTTGACTTCCCGGTATATTTCACCAAGAAATTTTCCTCCAACTTGCTTTTTAGCTCTTCCATGGGCTCTTTGTTTACGGGTATTATGCCATTGACAACAATCAGAGAAAGACTCCTGCCTTTCAGCCTTGCATTTAGTTTCCTCTTGCTTTATTTGGAATCTACCGGGGTGTCTTTCTGGGAACAATAAAATCATCTTTACTTACGAGGGTGGGGTAGAAAGGGAAGGACAGTCTTCTATCCGTCCAGTAGTCCTTGGTCATATGGTCTTTTGTGGCGTCCTCAAAATCCCTGCCAACTCCTGTAATCTTCTGATTTCCTTTTCTGCCTTGAGGATGAACAGTTTCCGGTAGTGATTCCTGAAGGCGTTAATCTGGCTTTGTCTCATTGCAAGTAAAAGAAAATCTTCAAGGGCAGGGTTAACCTATCTTTTAGTGTTACAAAACGGGCTGACTTTTTCGTTATTTTTCTCTACGGTTTTCTTTTTGATGAGGTCTATCTTGGCTTGTAGGTCCTATAGGTCCTTGATCACGACGTTGCCAAGGCTAGGGTTTAAATCCTCTACTGTGGGTCTAGAGTTGGGGGGTCAGACTTCTTCCTGACCCTCCTCCTTTTCCTCTCAGGGGGAGTTTATTCCTCCTCTTCGCTGGAGGATACGCCCTTTCTGAGAGGGGGGACTTTCTCCTCTTGCATAATCATTTGGACTTGGCCTTAATCAATGATTCGGCATTGTCCCTTGGAGTTTGAAAGCCAGTTGCAAAAGGCACGCTGATATATATATATTCATGTACAAAAGCTCTTCATTTAGAGGTTGCATCAAATCTTCCAACTGAAACTTTTCTTGCAGCATTTTGTCATTTTGTTACCAGAAGTAACAATAAAAAGTAGATCTAAAATTATTTTAGACTGTGGAAGTGATTTTGTTGGTACTAGTAAATACCAATAGAATGGAAATTCAATTCTACTGCCGCCAGTCATATGGGTGGAATTTGAATAAATATAAAATATATCAAGTCACAACTGATTCGTATCATAGGAAATCAAATATTAACTACTTTTAAAGAGTTCTCAACTGTGTTAGGACATATTGAATTTGTTCCTAATTCACACCCATTATGCCCCGTTAGCTCGAATCCGAATGATTTAGCAGTATTAATTTGCTTCCGCACACTCCGCGAATAAGTCAGTCGTGAGTGAGGGACACCAGCGAATCGATTGACCCTGTGCGAATTCTCATTTCAAATGAAACAAAATAGCCCTTGGTGTATGTGTTTCCTCTGACAAACGTGCTATTATATACTTGAAATTATCTTGCTGCCTTCTGATCAAGAGGAAGCAGGTGAAGTGACTAGTGTGCCCCTTTTTTAAAAGTTGTATTCTTGAAAAATTGGGTATGTCAACCTACTCCCAAATTATACTTAGCGTTTTGGTATAATTTGCGATCTACATACATAACTGAACAATTAACCTAATTTTGAATGAGAAAAAATTCATAACATCAATCCTATAGTAAATAATTTTGGTCTATCATTCATTATGATAAATACTGATTTTTCAATCAAATTTTTTGTGCACAAGCCAACACTTTTCATTCATCACAAGTTAACATAACAATTTCCAATATGCAAGATTACTGTTCCAGAAATGGATTAATTCTAAACAAGTTGAAAACGAATACTGTCGTATTTTCTTTTACAGATATGAAATGTAGTATTCTAGTGAAGTCGATTTGACAAAAGAGGTGTACAAAATTGTTGGACTTGTTTTTTTTAATAAACTATCCACTATTTTGTCACCTGAAATTCATGTAATTTTGTCACTTTGGATATTTTGATGAATACCTACTATTATGCATAAGTTCAATTATTGTACAGTTTGCAATGGTAACTGTAGTAGAATAAAGGATATACTAATTATTTATAAGATGATACTCAGAATTATGTGTTTAAAAAAGTATGGAAAATGTAGAGAATTATTCAAATAGTTCAAGATTTCAACTGAGACATCCCTGTTTGTCTTAAATTTTGTTATGTACATTAAAAAACAGCAACAAGTTTCATATATTCTCAATAAACTACTATAATACTTTATTAACGAAAATACATGAAAACTGTGACATAAAAATATTACAAGTTATATAAGAAACTTTTTTTTTATCAACAAGATATACACCCACAAGATCACATTGTAAAAATATGGCTATCGAATGTGCAATCAAATATCACATTTATTTTGTAATTCTCAAAGGGAAACAACACCGACTATATTTTTGAAGTAGTTTATTGAATACTTCCGAACCAGGTGCATCCATAATGATGTATGTGGTCCAATAAAAGAAGAAAGTATTGGTGCTTCTATATATATTTTACTGCTGAAAGATGATTTTTCTCATCATAAAACTTTTTTTTTCTGGACATCGAGTGTCCAGTGTGATTTGTGAACTGAAAGCCTCCTGAAAGTCTCCCCAAGGAACTCAATCATTTGAAAAACGCTTTCAAAGGCAATAGGCATAGTGAAACTGATTTCTAGTAGGCAGTAGGTCCCAGAAAATAAAAGCCCAAGACTACTCCAATAGACCTGTCAATGGAAAAAATATCCTGCCATGTGTGAAGAGTGTTACCAACCATATTGAAACACCAAGGGTGTTACTAAAGACACAGAATAAATTTCAATTGAAATGAAGAGAGAACCGGCACTTAAGCCTCGTATCAGGTAATTAAATTCAACCAATAGGAACGATGCCACACTCACCACCAATGGAATAGATTCAAAGACCCAGAACAATTCTGTATTATCTGTTTTGCACAACACTTCGTCTGTTGCTTCATCACCTTTGATGTATACTACAGTCATAGACGAAACGATAGTCATAAAAACTTGAAAATCACAGCCAACAACTCCAGAAAATAGCTTTGACAAAGTTCCGATTATGTGTTCAAGGTATTTGGTTCAAGCGTGTCTTGGTTAGTTGGTTAAGGCACAATCAGCCGCTTTTGTCATCAACAGATACTGAGTACGTAGTTTTGAGCCTGAGTAAAAATGAAGCTTGCTGGATAAAAATGTGCTTCAAGCTATGAAACAAAATAGCGACCAACCAGTTGTCATATTTGAGAATAGTCAGCCATCAAAGTGGTTAAAAATTCCGAAAATCATTTCAGAAGAAAACACAGATACCAAACTTTTTATACATATGTGAAAAAATATCAGCAGGAGAGTTTGATATTTCTTCTGAAAACCAGATTGCTGATATGACTAAGCCACTGAGAAAAATACTAAAAATTATGCTCAAGATTAATAGACATGAATGTTTTTTTTATTGAGAGGTGATATTGAGATAATAATCAAGAATTAAATAACAGATCAGAATGTCATAAGTATAAGATGATTATTGTTTTATTCTTTTGGTTTTACACTTTCATATATTCAGTTTGAGAAAATATTTGAATCCTATATTCAACTGAAAAGTATGCACTCGTAATACATTGAATACTATATACGTTTTTACTTTTCTTTTGCCCTATGCAGAGACAGATTGAACTGATTTTTCACGAAATTGTAAATATCACTGGAGTTCAATTCCAACATCAAACCATTAACGGTTTGGTGTTGGGATTAGGCTCAAGTAATATTCATTACTACACCAAAAGTTCCAAACAGTGCATCACCAAAAAGGTAATTGTAAGTCTTATTTTATGTGTATTTGACAGGTCTATGTGTCAAAATTTGATATATTCAGAAAATAATATTGAATTACTGATTACAGCAAGATGATCTGCCACTTGATATTTAAATTTAACAATAGTGACATGTTTTGACATGTTTTGATACTTACCGCAATATCTTTATATATACTGACAGATCTCTGAGTATCACCCCTATCTGGATGACATTCTTCCACATGTCTTTCTAATTCCTGCATCATTCCAGAGTATTTATCCAACCTTCTGAAAGGTTTACTCAACATTGTAGTTAATACTAGAACACCAGGACTTGTTGCGCCCTTGGATTCCATATATTTGGTGAGATCTTCTCTGGAAATATTAAAAGCATCATTTCTGAAATCTGTACACTGTATTCAAACAAAGTAATCAGATTAAAAAAAAAACATTTCCTTAAAACAATACAAACTTGAGGAATGAAACAAAGATTCAAACAGGGAATGAAACAAACATTCAAGCAGGGGCTCGTATTGCCTTTATTAGATATTGATTAGACATTGATTAGACTGTAATTCATTTTGCGAAACATTCAGGTTCAGGTGGGGAAAATGTTGTCTACTGCATTGGTAAAATCACTGTCAACAATTCATGAGACCTCAGATCAGGAAGGGTTATGTAGAAGAGGTTATGAAAAAAAAATCATCATGAGTTTTCTATATCTCCAGGAGTTGCCAACTTGGTTGGTGAACCGCGCGTCGAGAAGAATTGCAGGCCTGGTTCAGGTGGGGAAAATGTTGTCTACTGCATATGAATTGATAACATCACTATTAACAATTTATAAGGCCACAGATCAGGAAGGGTTATGTGGAAGATGTCATGAAAAAAAATCATCATGAGTTTTCTACATCTCTAGGAGTCGCCAACTTGGTTGGTGAACCGCGCGTTGAGAAGAATTTCAGGTCTGGTTCAGGTGGAGAAAATGTTGTCTACTGCATATGAATTGATAACATCACTATTAATTTTTCATGAGATAGGGAATAATTTTTTGGGGATCCAACAAGAATACAAATGAAATATTTGTTATACAAAAAAGAGTAATGAGAATAATCAATTACAAACATTATAAGGACTCTTGTCGAACAGTTTCTAAGAATAATAACGTCATGACTGTATATGCTCTGTATATTTTTGAATGTTTGATGTATTTGTTTGAAAATAGAGAACTTTTTAATCTAAATGCTACAGAACACGAATACAACACTAGGAGGCATGACCTCATTTATCCATATCATACATTGAGACTTACTGAAAAATCTCCCTATTATATGGCAATTTGATTTTACAACAAGTTGCCAGTATTTTTTAGACATTCTGCTAGTAGCAATCAATTTAAAAAAAAAAAACATCAAAAAGATACTTGTAGATCTAGAACCCTATTGTGTTGAGGATTTTTTAAAACATCCGTTTTGAAATATACCTAATTGTGTGTGACGTCATTTTATTACATGTTGTAATTATTTTTTATACAAATAATTGTGGCATTTTATAAAATAAACATTATTATTATCATTATTACTTAGTGTTTGAATTGAAATGGATATTTGTTCTCTTTTCAGTAAAACAAATCAGCAAATGTGCTTCTTCTGTTAACGAAAAGATTATTATTCTTGAAGTGTATAACGCTCGCATCCACCAAAATACTTCGTATACCGTTGATACTCTTGTGGAAATGTGTTCGCAAATGACGGGAGTTTCAAAATCATCAATATATGAATGAAGCTGTGAAAACTTGTAATAAAAAAAAAACACTTATTTTATTTGATTTTAAGAAAGAAATACCGACCCTCGACATAATAATGGGAGCGTTGAAAGAAGGTCAAATTATGTCTCCAATCCAATGATAGGCAGACAGAAATTGTGGAAACTTCAAAGGAAATAATTTTCATATGAAAAAAAAAAACAAAACAAAAAATCGCTCTTAATCGAAAATTATGAAATTATTTGCTGAAGGAAACATTACCTAAGACAGATATAGATTTCGACTTGAGAACAGAAAGATTTATTATCTAAACGAAACTTGTCTTAACAAAGAATACACCGTAGGAGACATATGGCAGGACAAAAACATTACAAATTCATGTCAAACATTTTTAGAAGCCTGTCTACCACTGGAAAAGAAAAGCGACTGATTATTACCCACATTCGAAGTGTTGATGATTTTGTCACAGTATAGCTAAACTGTGGTTTTGTTGAGAGGTGTTTATGGATGTTTGAGTCAAAGCATTCTGGCGATCAGCATGAAGACATGAATGACGATGTGTTTGAAGAATTTTTTAACAAATGTTAGACCTCATACCACCTAAATCTGTGATTGTGATGGATAATGCAGAAAAGTTGAAAGAATACCAAGTAATACATGATATAACGCAGATATCATTGAGTGATGAAAAAACATACCATTTGATGAAAGTATGGTTAAAAAAAATATTGTCCATATTATGTTCAAATAAAGCTCGTTTTATGGAACAGTAGTCGACAAATTTTCACAGAAACGAAATATAATTATTATACTCCTTCTGTCCCTTTAACATTGCTAACTTAACTCGTTTGGGAACTATTAGGAAACAGTATAATCAAATTATCTTCATTGAATATAATAAAACTATATAAAATCAACTGAAGATTGGAGATAAAGTTGTCGAATATCCTTATAGTACTATGTTCAGCATTGTCAATGGTTGAAATAGTGGATGCAATTATCCGGTTTTTGTCCACCATTTAAAATTTGTAGATTGAAATAAGAGAGCATTTCCGTCAATCTCCGAGAAAGTTTAATACCATAAAAGGCCCGGGTATAGAGTTTTGTTTCTCTGCCTTCCATAATCTAGTTCCCCCATAATGAACAAGGAAGAAAAAAAAATTAAAAACAATCAATTGACTCTGGTCGACTGGGCCCAAACAATTATAAGTTTGTGATTGGTCGTTTTGTTTGACATTGTGAAACACATGGAAATAATTTGAGTTTGAGTTTCACTGTTGGCATTATTGTTGTTATTTGTTATAGCCAAATTTGAATATGAATTAAATATTTTAAAGAAGCTATTCTACATTAAAAAAATATTGTTTCAAAATATTTCATACTCAAAATAAAAGGAAATATTTTATATCTACATTTCTCATAAATATAAGTTATTTCAAATAATGCAGATCCTCCTGACGATGCCAGCTAACCAAGTTAACGTCGAGAAACAGTGCTTGAGTTCCAGTGTGGAGAAATTTATCATTAGATTCATTTTACAATTAAGGTTCAAATTCTAGCTATCAAGAATGAGGTTTTGACTACGTTATCTATACAAAAATATGAAAATGTAAAAGCAGTCTGAAGTTCAACTTACCGATATTTATCGAGAATACACACTGCCCTTGGATGCAAGGAGCAATACGTCTGATGAACATTTTTAATTCTTGGAGCCCATGTGAGAAATAACTTGCCAACCTTCTGTTCGTATCCAGGTTTATTAGATTCTATTTCTATCAGATTCAACAGCTGCTGATGGGTTTCCAATACCTCTGTTATATTTCCCGTCAATTGTTTATATTCGTCACATGTCAAACTGTAATTTATAGATACAAATCTGATTTTAGATAACAAGTAATTTATGATAATATATGATAACTTACATTGAACTTTTTTCTAGAGGTTGTAGGAAGTTAGTCACAAGTCCCTCTAGTTCAGTAACATGTGCTTTTTCTGAATCTATAAGATCTTTTAACACAACACTTTTGTACTGATTTTGTTGATTTATAATGGGCTTAGGAGCATCTGAAAATTAAGAGATACTCTAACTAAAACTGTAATTTGGATATTTGAGAAAGTTCAAGTCCTTAATCTAACTTTCAATTCAAATCAAAATAGTTCTTATTCCTGGACATTAAAAATCGTAATTCATGAATGAAGTGTGTTAATTTTGTAATATTATGTTATACATAGAAATGACATATGGAATTCAACTTAGATTCAAATCAACTTATACAACATGAAGAGTGCCCGACGAGTGACAGAAAACTGAAATAACACTGACGTTCAAGTTTGTCAATCTTGAAACTAAATATCTCCTAAATGTACTGTTCTGAATAGTATGCCATCAACTTATGGGATGTTTAATGCACAAAAACGAAATAATTCATTGAAAAATCATGATAATTTGAATGGTTTGAATGGAGAATGTTCCTCCTGACGAAAATCAAGTAGTTTTCATAAAAGAGCTCTAAAACAACGCATTTTAAACTTATCATTTCAACCTTTTTCTTAGAAAAATTATTTTAATACTTAAAAAAGAGTAATGAAATAATGTATTCAACATTTAAAGGGATTCGTTTCTATTTCACCATTTGGCAACATCGGTTATAGCTAATAAAGGACAATGAATCTGTTACCTGTATGAGACAAACAAAGATGACATATTTCAGAGGCGTGCTGTTCTGTTTACTTATGTTCCGAGTTCCGAGACATTCTGTGACATATGACATTTTGTGCACCTAACCTATCTTCCTCTATATAAATAAATAACAAAACAACTGTTGTTTATGTGGCTTGTGGAGGTGGTATTGAACTATAATTTATATTTTGCCTTAATTGTTGATTTATAAAGATAATTTTCCTTTTTTAAAGTAGAATATCTAGGTACGTATAAATTATTTCAACTTGATATAGGCGCTGCTGCCAATATGTGAATTAGAAACAAATCCCTTTAAAAATCAAAACCCAACATTTGAAACATCAATTTGAATACTTTTCGAAGTGAATTTGAAAAACTCATGGATTGAACTCAACTTTATTTTGTTCAAACTTGCATTTGCTGTAATAACCCAAATTGAGGAACATTCCCCATTGTTCTTAACAGTAGAACATGAGAATTTCCATTAATCATTGAAGGGAAACTTGTCCATTTCATATTTTATTCATTTCTCCATTGCAAATTTTTAAATATAAATCACTATAATCTGTTTGAAAATCTGTTTAAAATCTGTTTTTCCGTTAACCAGTTGTCGCACCTTTACGAACGACAACCCTCAGAAGTAGAAACTTGTGCGAGCTAAGGACTAACGAGGTCTTACCTTTTAACGTGTGATTCCTAACACGAGTTGGACGATAGCAAGTGAAAATCGATCGTTCAGCCTGGGGCTTGAACTAGCGACCAACACGGCGGTCGATTTGATTGAGTGAACAAAGCACCCACGTCGAACAGACCGGCTACTGGCCGAAATAGCAACAATTTAATAGTACCATTCTATAAATACAATTTTCCTACTTATACATTAAAAAAAATGAAAAATCACGAAACTGTATATTTTCCTTTGAAAATGTAAAAAAAAAGAAACTAATGAAATCTCCTGTATTTCAGAAACATAACAACCAGATTCAGTTTATATTTAGAAATGGCCAGCATAATGTTGCATCACAGCTGGAAAAAATCTTCAAACCACTGAAAGAAAATATCTTACACCAGCTGGAGAGTCGACTCAGGGCAATTGGAATTTTTCTAAAAATACACACGAAATCCCTGACATTAGCGTTTTGTTTACCCGTTCGAAAATATTGAATGAAAAAGTTGTTGAAATACCTTTGCACTCCTTGACATAATTACTGGGAAACCATCCTGTTTCTCCATTTAGGGTGCCTTCCCACCAACCATCATCTTTTTGAGTAACGGTAATGATATCGCCTTTCTTGAAACATAGCTAAAACAAAGTAAATTGTCACAATCCTAAAGAAAACACTTTATTTTGATATGTTTACATAAGCAGTTCACTAATAGGTAATTCTGTTGAACACTAGCTTATTCATTCATTACTAATACTACTTCTATGAATAGTTTTTCGTTGAATATGGGTCAAATTTGCGGGAAAAATATCAATCATAACATAATGTGATGGAATTGGTCGATACTTGATGAAAATCCATGAAGCATTCAAGTAACACTTTATTGGGTGATTTACTTTTTTTTAAAGAACAAAACACAAGTGATACAGGAAAATCCTTAAGGCACTCTATGAGCGGTGCCTATGCGAAAGTAGCGATTCACATTGGATTTGAATCGCTGGAGATCAAATCCATTTGGAAAAATGTTCTCAGGAAGTTTATTGCACATAAAGTAGTTCTCTAAATGAAAGACATCTTAAACAGTGAAGTTCGAGGTGTACTGAGTTGAATCTCAAAACGATGAGCAGCCACAGTCCGTCGCGTATTTCTGATATGTACCGCCCTTGGTGGAATCAAATGTGCCAAGTCACTTGAACACTTCCCGTGAAAGTATCTATAGAAGAGAGACAAATCCCCAACCGGATAGCTCTTTTCTGGATGGAATCCAGCAGCTTTAGGGTATGCTTAGGGGGGAGCTCCATACATGAGAACAATACTCAAAAAAAGGTCTAATCTGAGCTTTATAAAGCACCAAAAGTTGCTGAGGTGTATTTAATTTTCTGGTTCGGAATAGTATTCCGAGCTTTTGAGGAGCAGCCTTTGCAATTCCAGCGACATGATTGTGCCAAGACATATTTTTATCCATTTTAACCCCCAACAAACTTACGAAGCAGAAATCGAAATTATATGTCTTGACATTATTATATCACTGATTAATTCACAAAACTGCAACACGTGTTTCACTATACAATACAATAGCTTTACTTCGTTATTTTTTGACCTAGAGAAATTTAAAAAATACAAAATTTGATTAAGAAAAACGTCACTTCTGTACTATAACATTTATATTCATTTCTAGGAATATTTTTTCAGTTTCGGTTATTTCATGAAAATATTTTTTGAAGAAATTTAAAAATTCTCATTAGATAAAACTTCTGTATTACTTGACTAATACTAAAATGGAGTTATATCTAAAGGGATAACAAACTTCTGGTGTAAATGGCCGAGGTAGAGTACAATGGGATCAGAACAGTTGATTTTAGTAAATTATTTTAAAAACTCTGTTTTTCCGCCCCCCTACAAATGACAACTCTCAAAAATCGAAAGTTGTGCGAGGTGAAGATTAACGAGGTTTTACCCTTTAACGTGCCATTCCTAACACAGGTTGGACGATAAGCAGTATAAATCGATGGTACGGCCCTAGGGCTTGAACCACCATTTCATATGACGCCAACCCAACCGGCTACTGTCCCACCAATAATAAAAATCTAAATTATTTAAAATTTCTTTCCTGCTCACAAATTTCAATATATATTAGCGGCAAATGATTTTATGGAACATTAGAGCAACTTGAATATTATTGCATATCAGAAGTTGAAAAATTACATCGATTTTTTGACAGTTCAACATTGCCATAAGTAAAGGATAATGTACGACTAGGTAAATTGCAGTAGATTATAGTCTCCCGAATTATGGAAGTGATTCAACCTTACAGTAGGTAGAGATTCAATTATTTTTTTTTATTAGGCTCTTTACTACTTCCCGATTTGAATTTGAAGTATGACTCACAACAATCCTAACATTCCTCAAAGTATGGCTCATTTTTATCCGAAACTATCAATAAAACCATTTGGATGAATATTGAATCACACTAATAAATATTTTTACGTTCAGAAAGATTTTTGACAGTGATGCAGAAAATTCTATTCATATCAAAAAAACATCAACTAATAACATTGCATTGAATTCGATCAATATAGATTTGAATGAATGCGAGCTGAATTCAATTCACAACAGTTTCAAACAAATATCCATTAGTTTCCGATAAAAAATTAATATTCAGAGCCGATTGACACATACTGATTTCCTAAGCAAAAAAAAATTGAAAATAGAATAGTTTAAAATTGAGAATAGTGTACTTCACTGCTGTATCATGGAATTTATTTCTCACTCAATCCCTATGATGTATAACAAGTTTCACCTCATTCATGCACTCTCACTAACAGAATCTTCGAAATCCCTGGGCCCCTCTCAATGTAGAAAGCCTTGTCACGGCCATGCGGAGCCCTGCCATGCTGGACCTCTTTTTTTCTACTACTCGTGAAACCTTTAACGGACCCTGAAGTAATCAATAATCCTCCCTGTAATATCGGATCAAAAGCAATATCATGTTAGTTCTTTAACTGTAGATTCTGTTAAAAAAAACTATATGAGGCAGCCAGGAAGCAACTTAAGAACAGGATATCTTATGAACCTGTCTTATATCAAATTATTGAGCAGCAGAAGCAGAATCTGTAACGAAACTTTTTGCTTTATTTCATGTGCTTTATAATCTGGGTGAACTCATTTTTAATGCAACGTTTCGTTCTTTGAATTCCGTCATCAATATATATTTTTAAATACGGACCTGTATATTGTTTTATACATTTTCGTAGTCATTATAATTCGTTGATATATCACAACATCCATATTTCCCGACGTTTCTTCCCGAAACCACATCATCACTACCATTTTTTATTAAGAGCTCGAATTTCCGAATGTTACTGAAATCCAGAGTTCTCCTGTCGATAATGTTGTTCATAGAGATTATAAATATTTGTATTCACTGAAATCCAACTAAATTTCTGTCAGGAGAGACCAATAATCTTTGTATCAATACCAAGCCATTCATAATTTCAAAATGTCTTTTGAAAATTTGTAGCTACCCAAAAATTTCTGTTCAGAAAATGAGGATATCAACAAGAATTAACTTATAAAAATACTGTATTGTCAGATGATTTTCACAAGAAACATGATAAGCGATAATTTCTTTTTTTTTTTAATAAGCCATGAAATACATGAATGTGAATGCCAAGTTAATTGTCACACACAAAATAAAAGTTATTCATATCGTTGAGCAATTTTAAGGGAGAAACATGAATTTTTTCAATGATGAAAAAGTGGATATGCTTTTTGTATATTCGAGATGTTTGAGGAATGCTACCAAATCTCTGGCAATGTATCAGGAGTTATATCCTGAACGACGACAAGCTGATCATAGATATTTTCAACGAATCTAAAATACTTTACGGAATTATGGATCTTTTGAAAAACCCTCTGAAAGAAACTGTACGGTTACTGAATGTGGTGGCGATAATGAAATCGGCGTTTTAGGTGAGTTGAAAGAAGATTCACAATAATGATAGAGTGACAATAATTTGATTTAGGATTTATGGAAAATAAAAAAAATGAGAATAAGGAAGTATCTCTGAGGGAGACTGCTCACAATTCGGCCATATCCACTACGTCTGTACGGAAAATTTTGAAGAAAAACAAATGCAAGCCTTATCGAGTCAGGAAAGTTCATGAATTGCGTTTAACGGACTTCAACAGGAGAAAGCTTTTTGTAGATGGCTCATTAGAAAATTTCGTGGTGTGATGAAAGTACATTTACCAATAACGGATGGTTCAACAGGAATATACATTATCATTGGCGACAAGAAAATGAATATTTACATAGAGTTACCAATTTTCAAGAGAGATATAGTGTTAACGTATGGCTTGGTGTTCTTGATAATAAAATTATTGGCCNTCAGCAATACTCTCAAGGGCATATACCTTTTCAAATGTTTTTGTCTGTAAAACTGCAAGTAGTTGGTTTTTGGTATAGTTATTTTCAAAATACAAATTGTTATCCATTAAAAAACTTTGTATTTCATCTTTCCTCTAATTTTCATTCGGTACTTTGATGAGCTGTCCCGAATGATAGGAAGCGTTGTCATGAACTATTACACTATTCGCATCCAAATTTGGGATAAATATGTTTTCAAACCATTCCTCAAAAATATTAGCTTCTATTTTCTTATGATAGTCAACATTGCAGTCCTCAAGTTTTTTCCACATAATTTTAAAGAATTTGGAACCCATTCTTTACTTCCTCCGCAATGCACAATGATTAGTCGCGATCCTTTGTTTGCAGGCATGTTAGGTGTACATATTTCCGAACCATCAGTCCACCCTTTCGTAACTATGTCGTGATTGCCATACCAAGTTTCGTCCAAATAGAAAATTTGCCGTTGTTCTGGTCTATATAAAGTTATTCGTTTAAAGTATTTGTTACGCAATTCCATTATTCTTTTGATTTCCATAACTGCTTAACGTTTGTTTATTATTTTAAATCTAAATCCTAGTTTCTTTATCTAATTCTGAAGAGTTTTGTCACAGCAGCTTACGTTATGCCTAGAAGTATTCAATTTCTTCCATATGATTTCAGTTGTAGGAATCTCATTGCTTTTGTAACAGTCGTATATTGTTTTTTCCAATGATTTTATTAGATGAACATCTAAAGGTTTTAGTAATCCCGTATCACGTCGCGTGATATCGCACAATACCAGTTACTTCGACTATACCAGAGAGGATTAAGAGAGCGTCTCCTGGCTGATGGATGAAGTTAGTATCCTGCAGCCATGGAAGGACCTCTCCCTGAATTGGATCACAGGAGACCTACTTTCCTTACCACATATTTGTGTTGCTTACCTACATGGCGAAGGTATTCACAGACTTACCACCGATTAGGATCTCACTAGACTGGGAAAAATCTGCCATGGTCAACCAACTTTGCAGTAGATTATTCTTCACACCGAAATTTAGGACCTGATAGCAGAGCACATACTATGTACCAATTAAGGTAGAAAAATAATCGTCTGAATTGCTATAAGTGTTTTTTTAAGTGAATTTTCCTAATAACTTGATAATTGTCTAACTAAAAGGCTAGATATTGCGCATGCATTATGCGAGTTTCTAGTTTACGTCATGAATAAGTAATTCAAGAAGAGTATCCTTGCAAGAAAAAAAATCGAGTGTTCAATCTTAATTTCAATATTATTTATATTGGGAATTCAATCAAGCACTTGTGTTTCTTCAAACGCGATAAATGATTTGCTGATTTGTCGTTATGCTTTAGGCGACAATCTCTCTTGTGTGCAGAGAGCCGGGTACACAACACTTCTCTTCGTGATTCCAATGTAGACCGATCTACAGTTACAATCGATCCAGTATTGTTAAAAACCCTCTAGGATTCTTTGCCGACCTTAGACTCTCTGATGATTTACCTTGGCCTGAATAACGATTTTACATTATGTTTCTCCAGAACCTCCTAATCCGGTCTGTAAAATTCTTTATATGACGCAGGAACGCTTTTTCCTTGACAGAATAATTTTCACTTGCTTTGACTTTCTGGGGCGATATTTAAAAAAAAAAGGTTGACATTGTTTTTTATCAGGCAGGCAGCAGCGAATTAGGTTTTCGTGAAGCTCAGGACTGGGCTAAGGCTCCAGATTAAGCTAAATGTTACAAGCATTCTGCAGGTGATATAAACATTTGTGAATACTTCTAAAAAGGAACAGTGGAGCTGATTCAGTAATGAGAAGTAGAAATGGCACAATTATGATAAAATGGCAGTAACAACAGTTACAAAAAGCAAGAAAGGAGTAGACCACACGAAAGAGACGATCAAAATATTCAACAAATAAAACAGCAAGAAAACCTCACGAATAATTGATCAAGGGCGAATTATTCTTTATGGAAAAATGCGATAACGGGACAGTTAAATGTGAGATTGAACTGTGGCAGATTGCAGAAGAAATAATTCGGACTTTCAACGAAGAGGTGAAGAGACAAACTAAATTCGGCATTGAGTTTGTTCTTAATCGGCAGAGAACATCGTTTGAAGAAAACGAAATCCAAGGTGGTATGCCGTGGTTAAATGGAACCTGAAGTACAAAACGTTTCACCTGCTACTAGGTCATACATCATCAGTGATGTATGCGTTTACTGCGAGGACGGATATTTGCTAGTTCAGGTTTCATTCGACCACTTACCAGCCTGGTTTTTATTCCCTTTAAACGTGACTCGACCATGAAAGCCTATGCTCTTATAGAGTACATCACTTCCAGGATATACTCATAATTAGTAGTGGCCTGAAGTTAATGTTAGTAACTGATGACATAAAAGGTTGGTCACAATTCATTAATTTCGCTATTATGGAGTGAAGCACTGGAAATAATTCAATATTGACTTCAACTCTCAAGCGAAAAAATCGCACCCCAAGTAATTGTTATATCACAATACCTTCACTATTCATTTTTCTATAGCATTACATATTTTTATTTTATGTTTTCTCAAAGTGAAATGAAAAAAAAGTGATGCTTGGAAATTTTTCGCGAAATCCATAAACAATCAACACGAGTTCCATAGAGAGAGATAATTCGACCTGTATAGATTCTTAAAAACTAGTCGGCATTCCTTACTGTTAAAACGTACTTTTGCCTATTTTGGTATAAGGTGAATAGTTTTTTTTTAAATGGACTTCAAGTGGTCTTCCTTGTTTACGGTTCTGATCCTCCCCCACCACTCGACCTTACCCTTAAATGACGTCATACGACCTTGAGCAAGGTACATATCATGACCTCAACTGATCCTATATGACCTTGAGTTATGTGCAAACCATATGACCTAGAGCAAAGCTTTTGACCTTGACGATCGCCTTAGCCTTTGATACATGACCTTGAGCTTGGATCACATGTTATGACCTTGAATTAAACTTCGTAGATTTACCTTAAGTTTGAGTGGAAGGGGTTGTACTCTTATAAGAAATGTGCTGTGGTGAGAAAAGCCAAAACCTTTCTTTCCCAAAAATTAATCTCTCCTACAAATATTCTCCTTTCAATTTAAAAAAAACCTTCATTATTAAAACTTGAACCATGCGGTCCAATCAATCAATTATCATAGTTGAAAAAGTATATCGATTTGAATACAAACCTGATAAATGAGGCTACCAATCAGTTTGAGAAGAATTACTTAAAATTGAATATCAATTCCATATACGGTAAGACAATGGAAAACGTTAACAATAGAAGATACATTCAAATTGTTACAAATTGGAAATCTATACAAAGAGGTATAGGTGTCAATGCGTTGATAGCTCACCCAAATTTCAAAACAATATCCATATTTGCGGAAGACTTCGTTGTCATACTTATACATATCGGTAAAGTTAAGGTTTATTATAACAAACCATTGTATTTGAGGATTAGTATATAGGATATGTCGAAAAATAATCATTTACTACTTGTTTTATATCATCAAAAAACATTACGGACCTTCGCTTTCTCTTCTTTAAACATGGATTATTTGGTACCGAAAATAATGACAGACAACTTTAATGATTTCATTATTGAGAATGTTGATAAACTTAATACTTCCAACTAAGCGTTGCGTAATGAATTCAATGTGCCAGTTAGCAAATCGGTGATTGGAAACATGAAGGAGGAACTCCCGAATTATTCCATAACCAGTTTCCATGACATCAGTACCAAAGCATATCACCTTCAAAGTGTGTCAGATGAAATAAAGGAAGTTACAGGTATGAAACAATACGATTACATAAGGATTTTTGGAACAGGTGGTACAATAATGCGAAAGATGAATGTATTTAGAAGTGATTCACATGATATTTTTACGCTGCTGTGCATAAAAATCACTATGTCACATAAAGATGATAAGCGATTTATAATTCCTAATACCACCAAAACATTACCTTGGGACCATAACGATATTGAATTCTATCAAACAAGTTCCCAACAAAATATTGAGAATTATTTTGAGAATATTGATAGATGGAAACAATATCTCTGATGAAAAATATATCTCCTCATTCATAATTGTCGAATGATTCAAACGGATTATCCTACCCCTCTTCCAACTCTTCCAAAAAGGGGTAGGGTATGGCTTTAAAGCACGAAAAGGTAACAACTTATCATTCGATTGGAGTAGTCCATCGCAATAAATTGCAGTGACGCAGCCAAGTCAAGTGACGACCAATCCATCATTTTGTTTTGAGCAGCACTATGTAAGTACACACTCCCATACTATTTATATTATATAGTCCAATATTTTTTCACTCATTTTCAGAGCCATGTATTTGCTAGGAAATGCACTATTAACCCCAGTAACCCCTCTGTACCAGGCGCAGTTGGAAAAAATGATGTGGCGTCATCCTCAGCACGTCATCCTCCAAGAAGAATTCATCCCATCAACAACGGCGATGAATTCCACTAGGAAGATGGCAGCTCATAACGTGAAATCTATTTTCAAGGACTTCAACCCAGACTGAAAGAAGCAGGTGGACGAACTGCTACTGCTCTCCATGACGTATTGAAAAAACACACAAAACACACGCGACACAACGCCCGAGGATGCTATCGTACAGCGAAATACGTGTCGCGGGTCTGTAAACTTTCAAATAGAAATTTCACATTGAATGGTGTTTTTGTCTCATCACCACCGTCAATGAATTCCACTCGGAAGATCGCGGCTCATGACATGAAGTTCCTTTTCAGGGGCCCAAACCCAGGCTGAAAAAAGCAGGTGGACAAACTGCTGCTACTCTCCACCATGGCGTATTCAAAAAACTCACTTTAATATGAGATTTTCACTTGAAAGTTTGTGAACTTTCAAGTAGAAATCTCACATTGAAGTGTGTTTCTTGAATACGTTATAATGGATTTTCATCAATTATCGGTCAGTTCTATTGGGACCACCAACTTTGTCGGCGTCCACCACCTTGGCGGATTTGCTAGGGGTCTACAACCCGCACCTCGACGAGTCGCTGCCGGACCTCGCACTGTCTCGTCATTCTTTGATGGGTCTGTCGGACTCGGAGAATGCATACCCGAAGGATATGGCACCTCCACCAAGTATATTAACGCAAATAAGTTCGGATGAGTTCGAGAGCCCCGGGGAAAAAGGGCAGCGAAGAGGTTAAGAAGCCAGTGAAAAAGGCGAAGAAATCCGGGTCTCTGAAAACATCAAAACCTTCATACACGAAGGGAGACAAGCGGGGGCTTTTCGTGAGAAATGTGAAAAGAACTACCCGACTGGTGCTTGGCCGGCAGCTATCCTTCATCTTCCGGTCTCAGAGGTTGAAGACATGGCCGGATATCGCAAGGAGGTCGTCGAGGCTCAAGTAAATCGGGATGCTGGTCTATCACCTCTACCATTCACCTCCCGAGTACAAGTGGTCCATCACGACCACGAGGATGTTGTAGAAAATCATTTCTCACAGACTGTGCTTCAGGACAAGAATTTGCAGAGCTCATGTCATATGTGCATTGTGTGAAAAAGGAATTGTTCAAGACGCGAGAGCTCTATGATGATTCCGAATCCAAGCAGTGGGCAAGGGTGGTAGAAATTGCAAATTGCGGGTTCAAAAGCTGTAATTGGAAAAGCGAATATCTCTCTTTGAAGGGGACTTTCAGCAAGAATGTAAGCTACAACGAGAAAGATTGGCTCGCCTTGAAAAACATGAGCCCCGTCTTCAGGAATGAAACGACTTTTTAGAAGGATTCTTCGGTCCACAACTCCTTGTGAATTGTAAATATTTTGATTTGTTTTTACCTGTTAATTCTGAGTCACATTCAGGAGAGCTTAATAATTTTGAGTTATATTTAAGTTGCATATATAATAAAAATGTGCATGTTAATTTTAAGGTTTCTAATAAATATTCTTCTATGAATATTTTGTGCATGTGTATTTGAACACGGAATACTGCGTGGTTGGAGCAAGCAGTATTTATTCCTTCGATCCAATCATTTTCTTGTAATATCTTGTATATAGAATTAATTTTAAATCATTTTCAGTCATCAGTCAGAGTATAAGTTGAAATTATTTGAATGCGCGAATTTTTAAGTAGTTGTATTTTTTGGTTGAAGGAGGTCTGTCTGTTTAAAATCTGTTTTTCGGTTAGGGTAATCAGCTGTGGCCCCCATACGAACGACAACTTTCAGAAGTTGAGAAACTTGTGCGAGCTGAGGACTAACGAGGTCTTACCTTTTAACGTGTGATTCCTAACACGGAAGTATACCATGGTATACCGATACATTTCAGAATTTCTATAAGTGTGATCGTGAGGAGTGATGTTATAGTAACGAAAACAATAATGAGAACTATAACGTTTATTATCATTTGAATCAACTACGTAAAATAAAAGCGCTACTCTGGTGAAAAAGGTTGGACATGGTTGCGTATAATGCATGCATCAAATCGGCGGAAGCTCGTCAGAGGTCTATCGCACACCTTACGTAGACCATGTTTGGCTTATTTCCATAATCGAAACGGTATATTAGAGGTCGACATGTTCATACCATCCTCCATTATTATTCCGATGGGAATAAAAACGGAAATAACAACAACGTAGCATGTGGGTGTGACCGTCAATAGTTCGAATCTGAACGTGTGAATCTAATACACAGTATAGATTCAACCGATGTTCCAACGTATCGATAACGTTCATCCACCGAAGGCCTATTATCATGGTGCCGCTGTCTTTTGAAGAATCACCCTCAATTCCTTCATCCTGCACCAGCTTCTCATCTTCTCCAGTCATCAGCTTCCACACCCACCATGGCTCCAACGTTCACTTCTTCACCGAGATGATCTCATTAGCAACTTCAGGAACCTCTTCTCCCTCATCATCGGACCAATTTTCAACATCACTAAGTGTTAGTCTTTGTTGAATCTCATCTCAGTTATTATATTGATAGTACAATTTTTATTAAATTCACATTTTATTATTTTTATCATATTGCGCCTTTGAACGGGATTGAGTTGTAAAATACCAAGCCGTAAGATTGGTACTTCGAAATTCTTAAGCATTTGAATTTTAATTAGATTTTATACCTAAGATTGTATCCCTCAAAATCCTTAAAAGCTTATAAATGGCCAGCTTATCTATTGCTCCGTAATCCATCACAAATCTAGAGAAATATTTGAAATTAGTAGAATTATGTATTTTCGGATATTTTGTAAAGTTGAAGTTTCTGATAAAAAGGTAATCACGCTGGCTACTATACTACTACTACTTGCATTCAGTCGACATCACGAGAGTTGACTTTTGCATTTGAGTAAAGGAATTACAATGAATTAATGCATTGTGGTATTATTTCAAAGTTTAGATATACAGGTTCTAACTGGGAATCATTAATGTTCACCGAGGTTCGGACTGTTCTCTCATCAAGTACGTAATTGAATATCAGTTTCAAGAGGGACATAAAGATGTCCCAAGTGAAAATATTCTTTACATTGATTATTTTCGACAATGGATCATATTCACTTATAAATGCTTGTATATTAGGTATTTTCTTGCAAAACTCGGTTGAAATTTTTAAAGCAGGGGCTCTTACGGATAAGGACATGCTATTAACTGAGTATATTAACTGAGAAAGTTGATGGATCAACTATATTCAGGAAATGGTATCAAAATGAAACTACTGAAACTGTGGGAGACTGCCACCACCTTCACTAACAGAGAAAAGGATCTATAGAAATTTTCATTTATTTGCGGCCATACCGAACCAAATGAACAAAATACCCATTCCTTTTTTCATGAGAAAAATGACTGCTTTGCATGTTCCAATAAAACTTATGTTATGTACCATTTTTTTCAAATATTTTTATCTTTTCGTCAATGTTTGTTGGTTAGTTTTTTACATATTTTATTTTCGTATTGATATTTCATCATATATTTTGATAATTTCATGTGGGTGTTTTTCATTACAATCAACTAATCAGCTGAAAATTATATCACCTGAACACTTGTATATTGGCACCATACCAGTATTTTTTTGTATTTTTGCATTATAATTCGAGTCCTTATACATATTTCAATTATACTGTTTTTTGTAAATCTACATGAAAAATGTTCTGTGATATTATTGAATGATCATGGTTGACAATGTTTTTTGTCGTATATGTTCGAGATTTGGATTTCAATTATTATTAATAAATGTAGAGTCTGAGATTNATACAATCCTTGATAAAGTTTAAAGAGTTTCCATTAATGTCACACATTTTACATACTAAATTAAAATTATAACACATTAAATTTACTGGTGCTTTGAGATTCACATTTGTTCTACTACTCTGACAATGAAATGTTTTCTCGTATCTTGAGTTGAAGAGTGGTATATAAAAATTTATTTCTTGTCTATGTGTATTCAGTGATATAATATTAAATTGGTTCAAAAGGATTAGTCATATTCCATATTCCCTTTGGGGGTAAATACCTGTAGTGCGAAAAGACAAGAATTTCAAGAACTTTCTTTGGACAGCTTCAATTTGCTGTATGTGAGAATTATAAATGGGATACCAGATCATCACCCCATATTCTAGTTTGCACCTCGCATAAGCATTGAATAGCTTGATTATCACCTTTGTATCTCTGAATTCTCTGGTGTTCCCCATTATGAAGCCCAACATTCGACTAGCGGACAAAACAGCTTGGTCTATATGTGAAACAAAAGTGAATTTCTGATCAAAATTAATGCCAAGGTCTTTCATTTTATTAACTCGACTTATGGTGCTGTTTTAAATTTCATAAGTAAATTAGACTCTCCTTTCTGGATAAAGACAATACCTACATGACATTTAGCAATGTTAAGATTCAAACGATTATTGAAACACCAACCATGTATCATATCTAATTCATACTGTAAGTATAAGCAGTCTCCATAATTTTCTATCACCTTGAATATTTTAAGGGCATCGACGTAGAGCAGTTTTGAATTGTTCATTATTTTAGTTAAATCATTAATTAAAATCAAGAACAAAAGAGATCTTAAATTCGAGCCTTGGGGCACTCCGGAACTGGGAGTATATAAAGCAGATTTGAAGCTTTCATACTCTTCATAGTGTTTTCCATCGAGTAGATAATGTGACATGAGTTTTACCAATTTTGCTGAATAACCAAATTCTGATAGACGCTTGAGAATGAAGAAATCTATTTCTTTTATGAAGAGGACTGTACCATCAACTCAGGGTCAGTTAGTGAGTCCCATGTTAAGAAACTAAACACTACCAACTCGCCTGTATTTCACATAAATATACAATGTCTATCCAATAAAGTCAATGAGTTACGTGTATTTTTAGATGATTCTAATCAAAATATTGTTTGTTTGTCAGAACATTGGCTTACAGAAGAAAAAATAAAAAAGTAAACTCATCTACTCACTTTTTAGCTGCTTACTTCTGCAGAAAAAATATGAAACATGGTGGAGTTGCCATCTATTGTAGAAATGATTTGAATTCAAAAATATCAGACTGGGATTCTTACAGTGTTGAACTCGACCCTGAATTTTGTGGCATTTTTATTGAATCAATCGAAAGCTAGTTATTTGTGTATACAGATCATGTGCAGGGAAAGTCAACGTCTTTTTATCAAACCTAGATGCTCTTCTATCACAGTTACTGAAAAGCAAAATGAAAATATCATTACTGGGAGGTTTCAATATAGTTTTATTGTCTAACACAATTTCACATTTCCATCTTGGTCTTAAAA
>NW_019291523.1:60684-75998 GCF_000500325.1 Leptinotarsa decemlineata | reverse complement strand
GAGCGAAAGAGGTAGGAGTGGCAGCAACCATAAGTGCATCCTCCTCTTCCCTCACTCCGCCTCCAACAGCAAAGGCACTTTCTGCGGTGGGCGCCGAAATCTCCGCCTTGAAGGCAAGGAACCGGCTGATCCTGCAGAAAAGCGCCCTCACTTGAACATCTCCACTAGGGGAACCCCGGGAAGGTTGAAGAAGCCGCGCAACGACAGTAATGTCGCTGCACCTTCTAAAACGGAGGCCGCCATGAGATACCTCAAGGTTGCCAAAGAGAGTGTGACTCTTGGCCTACAGCTGCCGATATAAAGAAGTTTCCTAGTGACCTGTCCACTTTCCTGGAAAGAAAAAGATGGACGATGACCTAGGAGAATAACTCCTCAGGAGAATGTACAATGGGTCACATGTGGCTCAAGTGGTGTGGGTATACACTCACCCTTCCATGATACATACATCAACGGGGTGTATTATGTGAACTTATTGCAACGTTTTAGTAAAGAAATCAAGCAAAAACGGCCGCAAATGACAAAGAAAAAAGTGGTGTTTCATTAAGACAATGCATCGGCTCACAAATCCATTATCGCATTGACTAAAGTTAACGAATTGAAGTTTAAATTGCTACCTCGAGGACCCTATTCGACAGATTGAGGCCCTTCGAAACTGGGAAAATTACTCAGTAATCAAAGATTTTCCAACGATGAAGAAGTGATATCGCCAAACAGTTCGTATTATTAAAACGGTATCAAACTCATTGAACGTCGCTGAGAAAAGTGTATAGTGCTGCAAGGAGATTATGCTGAAAACTAGATATATTTAATAATGATAATAATATCGCCTTTATCATTTCATAACCTGGGGGGGTTTTTCCAAAATTTTTGTGTTTTCTTCTGGGACTACCTGTACTGATACATTTTTTAATGAAGAAACTCGAGTTATCAGCCAAAGATTTGGATATATTTGTATGCTAACCCATCTCAAATAACAATGAAAATATAAAGGTCCTCACCTATTCGAAAAACGGCTATGAGAAAAGTCGCCACCAAAAAATTCCTTCTGTTATTGACGTCATAGAATCCACACACTGCTGAATAAGTTATTTTTGCCATAACATCGAAACAAAAGTATACCATCATCATCAGGGCTATTTCGGAAATTTCGAAATTTACATCATGTAGGAACATTCTGATGAGTGTACAGAACATTCCGTCAGTAACAAATGGAAGAGCCAAACCAACAGCCATACTAATGTACTTGAAGTCTCCCAATAACCCTAGACCAACGATATTTCTGAAAAATGAAACAATAATACGATTTGCTGTGAATGAAGAGCTCTCAATATCTCATTCACTGAATTTCATAAACCAACACTGACTAGGACGTATGTTGAGGAATTTTTAATAGTTCTTCAATTCGTTATCATTTGAAATTGATTCACGATCGGAAATAATGACAGATGTTTGTTTGGAGATCATCAGCCGAAGACTATTGTGGATACTAACAATCGAAACGTTGTGAAGCAACTTGGCTTGGAATCTCTTAATCTTTAATTTTTTGTTTAATTGTTCTATTTTTATTACTTGTATATTATTCCACTGTAATTTCATTTCAGGGTTTTTTGCTTCAGATATAACCGTTATTTTCAGCTATTCCTTTCAATACATTTGTATTGGTTCTTCCAGGGATTTCAAATCATTTTATATGATATTAGACAATGGAAACCCGAACTGATGAAATTCAATAACAGATATTGTTGTGCTTTGCACGAAGTACCTGATCTTCAGCGTTTTCCCATGATTATTATGTATCAATTCATAAATATATTTCTATCAATTGTAACCATATTTTCATAGGAGATGTAGACCTTATTAGCATTATTATTATCATCATTATTATTATTGCCACCATGTGGAGAGCGTGGAATGAGAGCAGTTGGGTAAATGTCTGGTATCTTGGGTGAAACTTCTGCAATCTTCTTTGAGATCTCTATATTTTTTTCAAATGAAATCCATTTCAGGTTACTCGCTGAGAAAGAAGTTTTCTCTAGGAAGAATGAATAATTTTCTAAATCAGAATAATAATCTAAATCAGTTTTCGAGTTCATCCATCATAAATTAACCAATTTTCATCTTCACAAGATTTTTTCAGGTTCAGATTCATCATGCGTCTGGAGTCATTTCAAAACATTCTTTCACTGCACACCAATTCAAACTGTGTAATCGCATGATAGTTTCTTGTGAAACTATAAGACGCCAATGGCCTTCATATAACACCGTATATGTTCAGTTCTTCGCGAGATGACCTCTTGAGTACGGATATCAAAGTGTTACGTTACAGTAACGTAATGTATCACAAACATAACTCGAACACGTTACAGTTACGTCACTGATGTTCGCAGTTACGATACGGGTCGATTGGTAAAAATCAATACGCAGCTTTAGATACAGTCGAGCAAATTTATATTTGGACGAGTTGGATATTTCAAACCTCTCAATATTCATTTCATTTTTTAATTCGGAAACCGAACGTCAAACTGAAATGAATCAAGAAACCAGATTTGCTCGAAAATAATTTTCACTTCAAAAGAGAGCAGAAGCGTTTCGCTTATCTTTTCGAAATGAATCAGTCCAAATCCAGCACGGATTTCAAGGTTTCAATCTTAGCAAATGATACCATATAGGAACAATATTCCTCGATGTCTCCAAGGTATTTGACAGTTTTTCACTATGGACTCGTGGCCAAAATGTCTGATTTTGCTCATAGTGGAACAATGCTATGTTGAATCGATTAATTTTCATCTGACAGACATTGCCAGTACTGGGTGTGATTGAAACTCTCCGCCAGGTGACTCCAGGAAGCAGAAGGCCTGAAAGGCGCATTTCTTCCATCTCACCTCTTATCGGTTTACACAGTAGATGTACGTAGTCCAGAGGACAATTTGAACAAATGGGCTCTCTACGCGGACGACACTGCATAGCTATATTTCCACCAATCACCAGCTGGTTACAGGTCACATGCAAAGATCAGCATGAACCCCAAAAAGAGACGGACGATACTTTCCACCCAGTGGATAAAGCAGCCTGAAGAATATTTATTTCTCGACGAGAAGAGATTCCATAGACGAACGGTGAAAGAGGTCTTCCTTCGACAGGCGATCCATTTTCAGATCTCATAGAAAATCCGTCCATATTACTTTTATCCCATCATGGAACTTAGGAGAAATATGGATTTCCAATGAAACTGCTCCTGATCAAGACAATATTGAATTCCACCATACTGTATACCTCTACTGCTTGAGGTTAGTGCTCAGGAACATACAGACTCCATATCTAACGTCTGCCTACGGATGGCCATCAACGCTCCAAGATTCATACCCAACTGATATATCCACAGAGACATGGATCTCATCACCCAGTATAGAATGTTGCCCTGAGAAACTGCGCTCAAGCAAGCGCTGCGATACCACGAGGGATAAGCACAAGAGACCAACGGAGCTGAACCACAGTCCCGCTCCGAAAGTCTGTATCCGATGGTTCCGAAAATTCTATATACACAGACGAATCCCGACATTTCACACGAGACATACACACAATACACTTATTACCAGTAGGGCACATTGGACCACCATACAAAAACTATACACAGTAGAGTCAGGAAAGCGTAACAGAATAGACAAAGAGGCATTCAAGTACCAGAGGCTGACTTCAAATCAGTGTCAAGCTGCAGATATATAAACATTCGCAGACTAGACAACAATGTGGGACACTCAACCTCGGGGGTTAGGTTAGGTTAGGTTAGTTATTATGGTGGATGAAATCAGTCGAGTTCGAAATACGCTGCAGTATTGGTTGGTATCAACAGATTATTTCTCGAAACGGTTTATAGGTGATCACCCGATTGATATTATTGAGGTTCTGCTGGTGCAGGAAGAAGAAGCATCTGCAAGAGTTTTCTCTGGGAAAAAACTTACACACATGCACAGATAGCTCTCAATATCCATCATGGTGTGAGCTGGAGGGTGGTATATTTCCGGTAGGCATAAGCCAGATCCTACCATGTAGGGATGTTAGGAGAAGTGGATATTAGAAAAGGGTTATCAACCCAAACTGCAACAACTGAGGTCACCCAGTATATATATATAGCAGTCTTGATAATGGTGAATATGTTCTCGGTATATTCTTTGATTTAACGCGGGCTTTCGATACGCTGAACCCAAACATACTCGAAAGAAAACTGGAACGTTCAGGATTGCGGGGCCCTATGACAGACTGGTTGATTTCCTATGTAACGGAAAGGCAATTATATGTGAAAATAGGGAATGATCTCTCAAGCCAATATATAATGTAGGTATTGGAACCCCTCAAGGGAGTATCTTAGGACCACTCTTATTTCTGTTGTACATAAATGACCTACCTGACTTCATTGAAGAGGGAAAGGTGTTCATGTATGCAAACGATACGACAGTAATAGTGACGGGCTCTTCGCTGAGTACTCTTAATGAAAAAGTGACCTCAGTAGTGAACCAATTCTATGAATGGTGTACAAGAAACCATCTTGTGCTGAACCTACTAAAACTATGTTCATTCAATTCAACAGTGCACGCAGTAATAAACCAAACCTTGTCAATCTGAATATAAACAACAATCAACATGAATTATCAAGCTCAACAAAATTCTTAGGCATACATCTCGATAATAACATAACGTGGATCGAACAAATAGGTAATACATGTAACAAACTCAAAAAAGCAGCTTTGCCTTCCTAACACTAAAAAATCTCGGATATGCAGTTGGTTAGTACCTCGTCCACTAGATGGAGTGACATTTTGTTGTTCGCTCCAACTTAAGAAGAGGAAGAAATACTCTGGAATATCATTGACTTTAAACGAGATTCCATAGACGAACGATGAAAGATATATAGAGGTCTTCCTCGACAGGTGATTAATATTCAGATCTCATAAGAAATCCGTCCGTATTACCTTTATCCCATCATGGGACTTAGGAGAGGTATAGATCTCCAAATGAAACTGCTCTTGATCAAAACAATCCCAATTTTCACCATACTGTATGCCTCTACTGCTTGAGGTTAGTGCTCAGGAATATACAAACTCCATATCTAACGTTTGTCTACGGATGGCCATCAACGCTCCAAGATTCATACCCAACTGATATATCCACAGAGACATGAATCTTATCAGCCAGTATAGAATGTTGTTCTGAAGAACTACGCCCAAATTCGTACATACCTCAAGCAAGCGCTGCGATACCACCTAGGATAAGCACAGGAGACCAACGGAGCTAAACCACAGTCCCGCTCCGAAAGTCTGTATCCGATGGTTCCGAAAATCCTATATACACAGACGAAACCCGACATTTCACACGAGACATACACACAATACACTTATTACCAGTAGGGCACATTGGACCACCATACAAAAACTATACACAATAGAGTCAGGAAAGCATAACAGAATAGACAAAGAGGCATTCAAGTACCAGAGGCTGACTTCAAACCAGTGTCAAGTTGCAGATATAGAAACATTCGCAGACTAGATAGTGCAACAATGTGGGACACTCAATCTCGGGGGTGAGGGGTTGATTATGGTGGATGAAATCAGTCGCGTTCGAAATACAGTCTTGGTTGGTATCAATAGATAATTTCTCGAAACGGTTTGTAGGTGATCACCCGATTGATATTATTGAGGTTCTGCTGGTGCAGGAAGAAGAAGCATCTGCAAGAGTTTTCTCTGGGAAAAAACTTGCACAAATGCACTGATAGTTTTCAATATCCATCATGGTGTGAGCTGGAGGATAGTATTTGATTTCCGGTAGGCATAAGCCAGATCCCAGCATGTAGGGATGTTAGGAGAAGTGGATATTTGTATATCTTCTAAATGCAGTTTGAGTCTCATTTTCATTCATTATAGAACGTATTGTAGTTACACGATGAAAATGATTGTGGAATTTTTCAACAATTTCATGTTTTTGAAACGTATTTTGTTTTTTTTGTGATTAGGTATTTGGTTGTGGTATTATTGAAATATGTAGATGAAAAAATAACTTTTGATAAAATGGATGTTTCACTTACAATATCCAGTGTTTAAAAATATGTGAGGTAGGTTTCTTGGATTGTATTAAAATCCGGTTGTGAATGTCTTCTCCATTTTCTGAACTGATTCTCCTCAATAAATCTCCTTCTGAATGCCGAGATGATGCAACAGAGTTTGTATCTGAAATCATGTATATCAAAATGAAGAAAGGTGAGAATGCAAGAACAGTAACATTTGATCCTTTCTGGGATTTGTCTCTCTCCATACCACAAAAAACCGACCAATTGAGTTTGTGGCAATGCTTAGATTATTTTACAAGAGAAGAAACTTTGGATGGAATTGAAAAACCGACGTGTTCGAAATGCAGGGAAAGGAGAAAATGCATAAAGTCCCTATCAATCCACAAGTTTCCCTATATTTTAGTAATACATTTAAAAAGATTCTCTCCAACGGAAAATAGAGGCAAATTGAATGATGTCATCGAATTTCCTCTAGAAGGATTGGATATGGACAATTTTGCAGGAGAAAATGTGGCTACTTGTTATAATCTATATGCACTTTTAAATCACAGTGGGACTACTAACAGAGGACATTATACAGCATACTGCACAAAGTCGCTTGTGAGTGGAGAAGCATACGTCCTCTTTTATGTAAAGGATGGAACAAAATCGCGCCTTTAAGATAACCGAGGGAAAGTTTTACTCTTAGTTTCTTCAATTTTGTAATTTTTTTCAACTTCGCATTTTTGTAATTTCTTATTCAATAAATGAGTTATTAGGTATAGAACAACTTCTATAGTAATGAAAAATGGAAAACTTTGTTACATTCCAATACGTTGAGTTAACAAATTTATTCATAACTGGAGAAATATGATTAACAACATATAAAGTTATACAGTGGCTCAGGTGTTACGAAGAAACATTGAATTCCTAAATAGTCAAGAAGTTGTATCCCTTACCATGTTGGATTAGACTAGATTAGTTTATAGGGGAGCTAGCCCATGGTCTGATTCACTGCGACCTTCTCAGATCTATTGTGATGCTTCTTGGTTGTTAGAGCTCATTGTCTAGCTTGATCCCTTCGATGAGACTCCATAGCCTTGACACTGACCCCTTCATATAGCTGGCAGCTTCTGGTTTCTCTTCACCGCACCTTGCGTGTGTCAGCCTTGCTATCGCTTCGCATTCAGAGCACATGCAGCGCGGTTTCTTCTTCTTTTTGACAGAACCTGCATTGGGCTTCTTCTGTCAAATCCATGTTGATCATATGTTTCCTGAGTCAGCTATGCCCCGTTAGTAGACCCACCACTACTCTTACAACCTTACGTTTGTGGATTAGTAGGTCTTCGGTGAAACTGGGCGATGATTTCACAATGAACTCTTTCGCCTGTGTCATTCCTGGGAGCTTATTCCACTAATCTACCGATTCGACCTGCATCCATGAATTAATAGATGTCTTTATACATGCTTTCGCTACTCCGCAGAAGCGTTCTGGGCCGACCATAGCATTGGATGTGCCTTTACTGGCTAGAACATCGGCCTCCTCATTGCCCTTGTGACGATCATGTCCGGGTACCCAAGCTAGAGTGACCCTATTCTAGGTACTTAGCTCCTTGAGTGCACCCAGACAGCTCCCACCAGCCTTGAAAAGACTTGAAATGAGCTGTTGGATAGCTTAATAATGAATGAAAGCATTTTATATCATAATTCAAAGTCAAATCATTTATTCATTGTTCAGTTTTCAATATTCTCCAAACGGTATGTTTTGCGAGGAATTCAATATTTCTCACTGTTTCTTGAGCCCAGAACTTGTATATAATAATAATAATAAATGACATACATTGTTTATAACCTATCCAGAAGACTTCAAATATTTTTTCAACTTTTCCTTGAAATTATATATGGATTAGTGTCTAAATTCACAGGGCAGAGCGTTATATTGTTTGATAGAGTTGTAAATAAAACTACGAGAAAAACAGGCTGTCGAGTGTTTTGGAATAATAAAAGTGTGACGGTTTCTCATCCTCTGTGATTTGAAAGTTTTATATCTTTCATAAATATAATTTGGCTTTTTGTAAATGAGGAATTTATGTGTATTGACGAGTAGGTGGAACTGACAGGTTTTAGCAATCGGTAACCAACGTGACTCCTCAAACTCAGGGTATATATGGTCGAATTTTCTTACACCATAAGAAAGACGAATGTAATTGTTTTGTATTTTTGTAAACGGTTCACATCAATTTGTATCAAAGCAGGCCCGTAGATTATATCACAATATGCTAATCTAGACAATATGAGGGTTTCGCAAAGTTTCAACTTCAATTTGGAAGTCATAATATCTCTACTTTGATAGATTCGGCGTAAGATATTGTACTTGCTACGACAAAGTGAATTTATATGTTTGTGACATCTCACATCAGCATCTAGCCACAAACCCAAGTTCTTGCTTTCTGTAGTTATTTGTAGTAAGTCTTGTCCAAGTTGGATTTCAATTCTTCCTTCAATTTCCCACCTTTTGTGTTTCGGGTCAAAAAGTCTCAGCTGAGATTTTTCAGAATTCAATTTCAGGTTATGAGCTATATATAGATCCATTAACTGCATCTGCATAATGACGAACTGTGCAATGATCAATTATGTTATGGAAGTCAGATATATATAGAGAGAACAGAATGGGACCAAAGATAGAGCCGTGAGGTACTCCATAGTCAAAAGGTAAAACGCTAGAACACTTTCCATTCAGACATACTGACTGAGTCCGATTTCTGAGTTGAATTTTCAATAGATCTACAGTCCCTTCACTAAATCCGAGCAGTGACATTTTCCTGCACAGAATAAATATTGTGGTCTGATGTATCGAATGCTTTACTGTAGTCCAAGAGTACAATGGCAGTTACTTCATTATTATCAGCTGCTTTGAATGAATCTTGGGTGATGTTTGTTATTAAATCATTATTGTATACAAAAGAATCAATTTGATCTTTCAAAATCCGCTCGAACACCTCAGATATGATGAGCAGTTTGCTAATTGGCCTCAAACGAGATAATTCAGTTGGATTTTCACATTTTGGCAAAGGGAGTACATATGCATGTTTCCATGCAGAAGGAAAATGATTTTTTTCTATAGAGAAATTGAATATGTGTGTTATGTGGTTGATAAGATGATTTTAATATACTTCAGCATTATGAGAGAGATGCTGTCAGATCCAGCACAGTTACTTTTCATACCACTGATGTATTGTTGAGTCTGGAGTGGTGTCACTGTGCGAAAATTCAAAGTGGGTCCATTATAGGTCTGAGTATATCTTTCAATGAGTGTTTCATGATCAGATTTTGCAGGATGAAAAATATTTGTGAAGTGGGAGTTTATTTGATTCAGATCTGATAAATCCGCGAAAAGGTTAGGGCTGGAATTTCCGTTTCTCTTCCAGGTTGTGGATGGTAAAACACCAAAAACATCGAGAAACAAAAAAATATCCAAATGTTTCCTTACCTATATTTTCTAATGCTACCGGCAATTGTTGCTCCAAGCACCGTCTCACAGGACGAAACGTAGCAACAGCAGGAAAATTGAGTAGGGATAATCCTCCTAGAACCATCAACGTTTTTTTGAACCCCAAACCCTCCATTAGATAAGCAACAACTGGTGGGCTCACTATTGTTCCAACAGATATCGTAGTCTGAGTAACGCCCATCATCAAGTTGTGCTTCTTGTCGAAGTAACTGTTCATGATTGTCAACCATGACGGGATCAGTAGACCATACCCAAATCCTGAAAATTCGATAATCGTTGCAGTAATAAGAGGGAATCTGAGGCTGAATAGCCTGAAGTAGTTGAAGAAAACGTTTGAGGAGGTTATTTTCATCTCTGAGCATGACATTCATACAAATAAAGGAAGACCACAGGAAAAGAACTTGGGAAGTAACATTTCAGATATGTTCCAGAAGGACATTTTTCAACTACCCAAGTCATGAAAGACTCAACTTTTTCAATCGTTTTTTGATTTTCATTTCCTGAATCAACTATTAATTTCCCATGCATTCATTTAGTGAAATTCATATATTCATCAATCATATTATCATGGATATTAGTTTTTATTTATTTTCATCTTGACTAAGTGGATCAATACTAATACTTTCAATTGAACATGTAATGAAACCTAAATGAAATATGAAGATGGACACTTAAAAATAGGAAGTGGAAGTTTCATCCTTTTCAACTATTTTTGTAGTAAAGTCAAGTTTAAGGACTTCGGCAAATCGTCAAAGTAGGCCATGTTGTCTGATCCACAGAAAGTGCGTATATTAGATGTTATCGAATTTTTCCATGGAGATTGGTAAAAGACCTGTTGAAAGAATACATACTCTAATGAAAGTCTAGCCTACTTGACTTTTATGGTTGTCAGCACCAAAAGCAACATGACATATTCGTGCTTTACTTAGGTACATCAACCTGTCACCTGACAGAAAGAGTGATGAGGGTTAGCCGATATTACTGAGATAAACAATGTAGCTTGTGACTTGACATGTTTCACAATATGGTTTCATTCATCTGAAACACCTACATATACAATGGTGTCAAAATATTGAAATAATTTTCCGCTGTGGTCTTCAGGTAGATAAGTTCCCAAACTTGTCTGGTTTGACAAGCACATGTGAAAATAATTCACAAGTTAGTTTGGATTCAGAGTTGATCGATAGAATTGTAACTTGTGGTGTTAAATGAATATATTAAAAACAATCTTTCTCTATTCATGTAAGCATCAGGAGATGACTAAATTCAAATCTTACGACTATATTGATATCTTCATACAATATATCTGAACTAATCTAGTTGGTTATTATGTTTTCTACGAATTTGAGATAATCGATATGTTTTCTTCATTGATAGCATTCTACGAATATGCTGAATGGACACAAAGATATACAGACACAGATATACGTGGCTTTTTAGTGCCTTAGTAGCATTCACTAATAGGCAACCATTATAACAAGACTGAGATATTTCAAAAGGAAGATTGAACTGTTTAATCTTCCTCTTGGGGATGATCACTTGGTGATTCAAACACGTTTTGAGGTTGAAATAACGGTTTATGTGTTGGTCAGTCGGTTGGTAGCCGATCGGTTCGAAGTGAGTGCTTTGTTCACTCACTCAAAACGACCGCCGTGTTAGTCAGTGGTCTAAGCCGCAGGCTGAACGACCGATTTTCACTTGCTATCGTCCAACCCGTGTTAGGTTTCACACATTAAAAGATAATACTTCGTTAGTGCTCAGCTCGCACAAGTTTCGAGTTCTGAGGGTTGCCGTAGAGACAGCTGATTAACGGAGAAACATATTTTTAAAACACCAAAGGTTCCAAACAGTGCATCACAAGATACATATGCATGTTGGTGATAGTGATATTATCGTTAATCTGTTCAAAGTTTTGGATAAGAATAACTTAAAAACTCATACAAATGCAAGGAATCGTTCCGTTTCGAATGGCATTACCTTTGAAAAATCCATAGAATATGATCATATGAAGTAAACTGTGTCCAAAAATTTCTAAGAAGTATCCAAGAGAAAAAAAGGTAGCTCCTACCAATCCAGTCATTCTTGGGCTATATTTTCGTAAGAGGACACTTGATATGAATCCTGAAAATGGAGAGTTTTGCTTTATTGTCTAAGAATTGATCCTTATCGACAAAGCGATGAGTGCAATAACTTGTGGCACAATCCATATATAAAAATCAAATGTATATGTATAATGAATATGTATAGGTGAAATGTAATTATATAATTCAAAATATGAAATGAAATATATACAGTAGAATTCATATATAACGACTCCGCTTATAACAACTATCCGTTTACAGTGACGATAATGTTTACTTAAGTTTAGTTTCATATTTAGTTATTGAGAAAATATACCGTTTAGTGCGACTCCGATTTGAGCGACCAACCGCTTATAGCGACCGTTTTTCATGACGGTTTAAACGTCGCGCAATGTTTTGTTTACACAATCTGCGCACCAATACCTTGGCGCACTCCCTCTTCATAGGTACCTCTATTGATAGGTACTACTACAAGGTAGTATTCTCAATAACCTCTATTGATAGGTACTACCAATTTTACGCCAGAGGTTTCAGTATGAAGTCTTTGTCACTTGTTGTAAGTTCATAAAGTTCTACAAAATGATTTATGTGAAGCGAAAGTGTTTTGCAATTGAAGAAAAAAAGTGCAATATCACACCGATTACAAGCTGGTGAATCAAATGCAGCCTTCGCAAAGGAGTTTGGCATATCCCATTCTACAATATCCACAATTGGAAAGAATAAAGATAAGATCGAGTCGCTGTTCGATGCCAATTTTTTGAAATACAAACGTGTAATTCTACTCTTGAGCAGTTGGATAAGGCATTGTTACAGTGGTTCAAGCTTCAGCGCTACCGGAGAATACCCCTTAATAGACCTCTGCTACAAGAGCACATCCCCATAATACAGACTTGAAAAGCATAGCATTGGTGTTTTAGCCTCAAAACACGATATCAGTGTTGAAACCTATGGACCAAGCATATGTGATTTCATAAAATGTTTTATTCATCTATAGATTAGCAATCCGAACAGCTGAATGAAAGACTAAAGAACTAATGTACAATTTACTACCACAAAATTAATCCGTTTTGTGGGTCGTCCGGTTAGTACGACATAATATATGCGGTCCCTTGAAGGTCGTTATATCCGAATTCTACTGTACTGAAATAATTTTGTTATATAATTTTCAATAAAATAAAGGTTAAAGAAAGGGAAACAATGAGTTCAGTACATTACAAATCAGTACCGTTATGACAAATACAAATTGTGAAGCTTACTTAAAATTGATAAAATAATAACACATCATATGAATGTTGTATTGCTGCATTTATATTTTTTTATTTTGTTTCTTATTTTCATAGGATTTTCTGGTATATATTTTTTCCTTCCTAGTTTGAATTTCTTGAATGAAAACTGGAATGGAATAAAAAAATTTTGAACCCGGACAATTTGTTAAAAAACGGCCATATGTTCGTCACGTGAGTGTAATTTCAGAAAAAATTCGAGCGACTAGTCGGCTTTTGAGGAAAAGAAGGTTATATATTTGGTTTTCTAAATTATGATTTCAATTCAATAATTTTATATGGAAATATCAATTGTCAAATGAATTGTAATTGGCGAATTTCCGAGTATGTGCTATCTGTCACACGTATGAAGCTATAATAACCAATTTCAGTTCCACATACCTGTGAGCGAAGAAACTGCAACAAATGTAGAAGTTGTCATAGAAGTACCACTTGTTTCATTGCCGAAAGATTCCAGGAATGGACCGTATAATATACCGAATGATAGCAATGGAGCTACTGTTGCGTACTGAAAATGAAATTCAACAAGTCAATCATTAAAAAATCTGAATATAAGACTACTCAAAAGAATACGAGTTGCAGAATAACTGTGTAGAAAACTAATGTTGGCAATTTATTGGTGGCAGAGAGTGTAGACGTAGTATTGAATGCAAACTGCGTATGTGCTGGGCTTTTCACTCATCTTAGCAAGTTGCATGAAGAATCAGAAATCCAATTCTTTCAGCTCTACATTACTCAGGCTTCCAGTGCACATTTTGTTAATTTGCCTGCTAGGATCTTCTCTATGCGCTGAATAACCTACGGTAGGAGGATTATCAGGTGACAAATTAATGCAGCCAATCAGACTACCAGCGCCTGCTCTACTCTGTAAATGTTCATATGAAAGTATTTGTTTCAGAACTACTATTCATTTTACGTTGTTATTCCTTCTCCCTGTTTTGTTTTTTTACAAAAGAGAAAACATGACAAAGTAGCTCCGGCAGCTGTTCGTCGGCGGCATATGGGAGTGGATTGATTACTGCGATTCTGTTAAATAAAATAAGGATAAAATAAGGGCGCCACTGTCTTTTTTTAAAAGGTCTCATTTGGTAAAATTCAGAAACTTAAGGTAGAGAGTATATACAACAGCTGAAATGAAAGAAAGACATACCCGATTTCTTATTATTTATAACATTCTGATGAGTGTACAGAACATTCCGTCAGTAACAAATGGAAGAGCCAAACCAACAGCCATACTAATGTACTTGAAGTCTCCCAGTAACCCTAGACCAACGGTATTTCTGAAAAATGAAACAATAATACGATTTACTGTGAATGAAGGGCTCTCAATATCTCATTCACTGAATTCTCAACACTGACTTGGACGTATGTTGAGGAATTTTTTATGGTTCTTCAATTCGTTATCATCTGAAATTGATTCACGATCGAAAATAATGACAGATGTTTGTTTGGAGATCATCAGCCGAAGACTATCGTGGATACTAACAATCGAAACGTCGTGAAGCAAGTCGGCTTGGAGTCTCTTAATTTTTAATTTTAATTTTTTGTTTAGTTGTTCTTTTTTATTACTTGTATTTTATTCCACTGTAATTTCATTTCAGGAGTTTTTGCTTCAGATACAACTGTTATTTTCAGCTATTCCTTTCAACTATTGGTTCTTCCAGGGATTTCCAATCATTTTATATGAAATTAGACAATGGAAACTCGAACTGATGAAATTCAATAACATATATTGTTGTGCTTTGTACAAAGTACATTGATCACGTGATCTTCAGCGTTTTTCGATGATTGTTATGTATCAATTTATAAATATATTTTTATCAATTGTAACCATATTTTTATAGGAGATGACGACCTAATTAGCATTATTATTATCATTATTATTATTATTGCTACCATTGCTATAATTGGACTAGGTGGATATTTCAGAACTCCTAATATTAATTTCATTTTTCGATTCAGAAACCGAACATCAAACTGAATTGAATCAAGAAATCAGATTTACTCGGAAGTAATTTCCACTTGTGAAGAGAGCAGAAGCGTGTCGCTTACCATTTCGAAATCAGGCCAAATCCAGTGCGGATTTGAAGGTTTCAACCTTGAAGGAATCTTTAAACGTTCAAGCCAGTCTCGAATATACCTACTCCCCTGGCTAATACCATGAAGGGTGTTGGATTATATCCGACAGGCGTCAGTGCAGAAATCTTCACAAAAAACTCCCTGCATATGCAATTGGCAATACAACTGAAAGAGTCGACCTTCAATTTTGGAACGGACACACTTGCAGACCGGTTTCGGGCTCATTAGCCACTCATCAGTGCAAGATAGTGGCCATCATCGACCCAAAGTCAATGATATTCCATAATTGAAAATCGGAATTCTTTCAGAGTATTTCATTCCTC
>NW_019291523.1:35076-55309 GCF_000500325.1 Leptinotarsa decemlineata | reverse complement strand
TGTATTTGGTAAGAGTTCTGAACTGATTATGGAAAAAATGAGATTTGGGTATTTTTTTCATCTTTCCCATGTTGGTGTGAAGAAAGAGGAATAACCATTCAAAATTGAATAAACGCTGGATGTTGATGACATTGAAATCCAGTAACATCTATTTTCATAATACCCTGTAAATTCAGGAGTTATTTGAGGATGAAAAAAGTGCTTTCTGAACGGGAAAAATAACTAATATTTAGTATCACTATTTTTCGGGTTTGAAGAAAGTCGATTTTTGGAATTTTTCCTGACATTTCGCTGGTACGAATGCTTATCCTCTTCAAAGGCGTACACATCCTGAGTTATCTACAATATTACGGCTGCGTGAAGAGTATTTTTGTTGACTCATGTAGTTTTGGTGTGCTTATACCTGTACCTAGATTAGAGTTATTAGAGGTTCACAGTTTCATTGCCGAAAGATTCCAGGAATGGACCGTATAATATACCGAATGATAGCAATGGAGCTACTGTTGCGTACTGAAAATGAAATTCAACAAGTCTACTCAGAAGAATACGAGTTTCAGGATAACTGTGTAGAAAGCTAATGTTGTCAATGTAGGCAGTATGGACGTAGTGTTGAATGCAAACTGTGTATGTGATAGGCTTTTCATTCATCTCAGTAAGTTGCATGAAGAATCAGAAATCCAATTCTTTCAGCTCTCCGCTACTCAGGCTTTCAGTGCTATTCTGTTAATTTGCCTGCTAGGATATTCTCTATGCGCTGAATAACCTACAATAGGAGGATTATCAGGTGACAAATGAATGCAGCTCTACTCTGTAAATGTTCATATGAAAGTATTTGTTTCAGAATTACTATTCATTTCACGTTGTTATTCCTTCTCACACTCCATAAGGGAGTGGATTGATTACTGCGATTCTGTTAAATAAAATAAGGATACAATAAGGGCGCCACTGTCTTTTTTTAAAAGGTCTTATTTGGAAAAATTCAGAAACCTAAGGTAGAGAGTAGACAAAACAGCTGAAATAAAAGAAAGACATACCCGATTTCTTATTATTTGATGAGATAAATATATAAGTGAGATAAGTCGTACCGTACTATTATGCAATTATAACAAGGCATACGATCATATACATTGAACCTTCTCAAGCCTACTTGAGTATATATCAGTATATATAAATATATAAGGAAAAGCGTGTACCCAGGGCAAAATTCACGAATTTTTCCTAATGGGAAATAAGATGTTTTTGTGAGTTATAATACCGCAAAAGGTCTTGAACATTGATGATGTAGCAAATTTATATTATTAATTATGAATGGTTGAATATAAACAGTTAAATATTGAAAGTAAGAACTTAAATATTAAATCAAAACTATAATACTGAAAGCACTCTATTATCTATAACTGACCTTTCATCCAACGTTGATTCTAAAGAAGTAACAACTGTAAAGCACATGAGGTTCTCAACAACTGTAAGAAAGGAGAAGTGGTTGTATTTTTTATTTTCGTCTTATCACTCGCTAGGAATTGGTAAATCCGGACTATGGTAGAAAATACCTCTGTTTGAGTCAAAGAGGACATCCAAATGGATAAATGGAGCCGAATCAGTGAATAGGAACACTCTTGTGACCCTGGTTAACGTTTCCAAATCCTTCGGGATGCAGGGTTAGGTTGAGAAAAATTTTCGTAGGAAAGAAAAACCCTATAAGAATATTCACGTACATTCTTGGAATAATAAAAACACAATGGAGTAGTGGACTCACCTCCGGTACCAAGAGGGTTCTCGTCTGCAAATGAATCGACAATTAAAATCTCGGAACTAAACGAAGTCTAACAGTTTATTAGAAGAAAAGAAAGATGGAATG
Source organism: Leptinotarsa decemlineata (assembly GCF_000500325.1). NCBI lineage: Eukaryota > Metazoa > Arthropoda > Insecta > Coleoptera > Chrysomelidae > Leptinotarsa > Leptinotarsa decemlineata. The sequence goes on along the minus strand of NW_019291523.1, from coordinate 53,451 downwards.
CGGAAAGGTAAATTTGTCAACACAGAATATCATTTGCGAGTGTATAGGTGCTCCTTGACAAATTACTAATGTACGGCTTCCAAAATGAACGTTGAACGAGTCAGTTCAAGATAATTCCAATAACTATATACAACATTTATGATTATTTACTTGGGCGTGGACACTGTACATGTGTACATGGGAGGTAGGTTGATAAGTTTTTATCAGATTGGGTGGTTTTGGAAAACTAGTTGGTGAATATATTACTATCTTTTGCAGTTCCTAAACTGGATCAATGTACAGGGTGGAACATTGATCACCTTAAAACAAAAATATACGCAGTGAGTGAAAACGGAAACGTTACAACGTACTTCAATGTTCATATGAAAGTAGTTGTTTCTAGGTTTTTTCGGCCCAGGGGATCCTCTCTGGCTCTGGCTTATCTGGCCATCAGTGGTGCCATCAGTACCACACCGTCAGCGGCCATGGAAATCCTCCTAGATATACCTCCTCTCCACTTTTTTCCGGAGAGGAGGTAGACTGCATATAGACTTGTGCACATCGCCAATTGCACAATAAAATTTAATGCAGAGTGCAACAGACCGTTGATTGACACTGGAAGTCACAGCATTCTGTAAATGACCTCTGACTTTATGCCTTCAACTGTCAACTTCAAACTACCTTTTCCCGAGTAGAGACGACTGGATCCTCCGGGAGAAGGAAATATTGAGAGCAGATAGTTGTTGGTTCACAGATGAATAAAAAACACCGTCGGGTTCTGGTGCAGGTGTTTTAGTAGCAGACCCAGCTCAAAGTTATCTACCTGCCTAGAAGTCCCAGACCCAGGACAGAGATATCAACCTGCCTGGGAACCTTTGCGACTGTATTTCAAGTGGAAACTTACGCTATTGAATTGGAAAGATTAGAAGAATCCAACCTCATACACAAGTTAATAAAAATATTCTCAGGCAGTCAAGCGGCGTTGGAAGCTCTTGGCTTCTTCCGAGCAACGTCTAAATTGGAAGCAAATTGCCAAAAACAACTCTCCTCGATAGGAAGACCTAACAAATTGTCTCTGGTCTGGATTTCTGGCCATACTGGCCTGGAAGGCAACGAGGCTGTTACAAGCAGCTCCATCGGACCAGACCCTGTCATTGACATCGCTTTAGGCTTTTCCAAACGAAGATTGAACACCTGAATGGCAAGAAGATTTATGGACTCCTGGCAGAATCTTCCAGGATTGGCCCACTCCAAGGCGTTTATTCCCCTCCGAAGCTTGATACCAAACAGTTGGTGGACTAAAGTAGGGATAAACTATGATGTCCAACAGGCCTTCTTACAGGTCACTGTCATTTGAATCATCATATGCAGAGACTCGGACTGTCACTTCTGTTTGGAAAATGATAAACAGCAGCACATATTTTGTGCTTGATCCGCTAGGGACCGAATCAGGTTTTTAGAGTTCGGCAGAGCCGTACTCGGAAACAATATTGATGGTCACATTGATAACTGATGAAATATACTTTTTGTATATATTGATTATGTCCCGGAGAAAATCCAGATAGGATTTATGGAGAAATTTTGTACACCATATCAGTTTTTCAATAGTGATTTTCGCTGGTTTTCCGTTTTTTTTTTTCAGGTTTTTACAAACAAACTCAGAATAACTGTGGACATATTGGTGAAATTAAGAGTTACATCATTCGAAATTCAGAAACAACTGGGTCTGTTTTCATGATTTTTAATTGACTAGATTGAAGATCAATTAAACTGACAACGTTGATTAGTTAGGTTATGTTAAGTTAGGTTAACTTTTTGTAATCATTATTCAATGATTGTAGATAGAGGAAATCATCATGCACATAGTATTTGAAAAAAAGTTATGACAAACAATTTCAAATGAACACTTTACACTTCACGTGCCCCCAATAATGTATATCACAGTCGGCTTGTACGGGAAGCCATAATAATCCACAAACATACGGAAAACTACAACAGAAAAGAGGAGGCGGTAACGCTTAACCGAATTCGGAATATACTGAAAGTTGCTTAAGTATCAACAGCGCAATGCAATGTTACGTCATTGACAGGTAATAACACTTCGGCCAATAGCAACACATCAACAAGAAAGGCGGACTACCTGAGTCAACATATATACAATCTATGAACTAGAAATCACCAGTCATTGGTGATGAATAAAGATAAATAAACCTCGGAAGAAGCCAGCCATAAGTGCTGGCGAAACGTCAGGATGCAGTTCCAAACTACGACGGCCCTCAAACCCGAAAGAAAATAGTAACACTGAAAATCTCGGCCTCGAAAGCCTTAACCAATTTAATAGCTGAAGTCTATAACAAACTACCTATAACAACCTACTATCTTTCTTTCGGTCGAAATCTGTTTCCAGTTTCAGGTACTGCCTGAAAGAACACATTCTGAAAAAACAATAACACCCGAATATCTTCTACGACACCTTGGCTCTTGTAGACAATAACTAAATTATTTGTAGTATTCTTATTTTTTATCGATATCCGCCTCAACTCCCCTCTTTATTTGAATAAAATGTACCTGCTATCACAATTACAATTTGGACCCTTGATTTCTTTCGTTTTTTATCTTTTCCATCTTGTTTTTTGTAAGGTGCAACAGGAAGAATGAACTCTGTTCAATCTTGTATTGAGAAATTTGTAGTTTCTCTCTGTATTGTATCATGTTATTTCTGCTGTCAATAAATTCATTCATTATTATTATTATGAGGCAACATCGAATGTATGCCATAACAGTGTTCCATGTGAGTGAAAGTTTATCTTTCTCATAAACCAAATTGTCTATACTGTAAATGACATTCGACTCAATTCCATAACGAATATTTGGAATACAAACTGAATAGAAAAAAATATTTCTTTGGTGTAATTCAATGTTCATATGAAAGCAACTGTTTCGAGAGAGCTTTGTGTCTGAAATTTTCTCCTTTGCATGATCTACACACCTTTGTGAAGAGTATATTTTGAAATATTTTCCTTTCTTCCTTTCTTCGAGACGTATTCACATTATTTGTATGAATATGGAGAAATAGAAAGCCAAAACATTTCTATCTCAAATATTAATGTCTCTCAGAAATATACCCTTTCCAATTCAGACATATCGTACGTATTATGAAATATATTTTTTTGTATCAATCTACTGCTTATCATGAAAATAACCTTGTAACATTGGCTGTGTTGATATGTTCCGACATCGTGCTCATAAACACAATATAAACAAATCATTATAATTCAGCTAATAACATCTATCTACTTCAAGGCGGTACAAAGTATAGCATAAAGCCCATATCTAATTTATTGAAAATGTGTTTTTTATCTGGAAAATTCAAATAAATCAAGACAACATGAAGAACAAAACAGTGGTGTGCGAATCCTCTATCATCTTTTTGAAAATTGGATGGAATTATAATACACTGACCCGTCACTTGATGAAAATCAATGACACAATCCATGATTATACCACGTCTGTTCAAAAAATAAGGTGAATGTTGAAATTCCGCGGGCTACATATATTCGATTAGCGATTTTTTATGTAGGTGCACTCGTTTCGAACATATTTTCACGGTTTCAGCTGTTTAAAATGTTCAGTTTTGTAATAGGGTCTACTACTCAAAATTTCTCCAATAATTTTTTTGAACTGATTGCTATCAATATTTATCTCAATATTTTAGTCATACATGGTTATACATCTTCACACCATTATAAAATAAGGAGTCTTTGACCAGAAAGTTGTGGGGATAGGTAATTTTAATTTTTTCGCATGTTCTGACGAGTTATATAGTGATGAGTGGTAACCTCTAGTTTCACAAGATGTTTCTTAATTAAACACACTGTCTCCCGAATAAAAAGAGCTACCACCGTCAATTTTTTTTTATCTATAAACAGTTGCATGCATGAGCCACGAAGTTTAGCTTTGCACAAGTATCGTATAGCTCTCTTCTGTAACACAAATACAGACTCCAGCAAATTAGGGCTACACACATCCCAAAAAGGTATACCGTACCTTAAGTGAGACTCTACCAAGGCGTGATATGCTGTTTTCGCAAAATGAACTCCCAGTTCTCTAGCAATAACTCTCACTACATAATAGCCGGTGGAAATTTTACTTTTTATTTTTCTGATGAGAACGTCAAATTTCAGTCCACCGTCTGTATACAGTCCCGGAAATTTAGTACACTCTCTGTTCTCAATGATACCGCTCACTACAGATAAATTCTGAAGTGAACATTTGAAAATCATAAAATTTGTTTTAGAAATATTCAGGGAGAGTAGATTGGAATTACACCAAGATTTGATGTTTTGTATATCGTGAGCTATTGTCTCATTATGTATATCTATACCTTTACTATAGTGAAAAGAGTGGATGTTCCAGATATATTCATGTTCATCAAATCGTTATTATAGAACAAGAACAAATGGGATCGAGTACCGATCCCTGTGATACACCAGTATTAATTTCAATACTGTTTGAACATTAAATCGTTTCCAAAATTTGACTGCGACCATTGAGATACGCCTCAAACCACCGTAGTGTTATACCTCTACATCCATAGATATTCAGCTTCCGTAGCAGTATTTCATGATCGACACAGTGAAACGCTTTTGTAAGGTCACAAAACACTGCTCCAGCAGCATCTCCATCATTCGTATTGGAATACACCTCAAACAGGAAAGAGAATATTGTATCATGTGTGCTCTTGTTGCTCTGGAATCCAAATTGATTTTTCCTTATAATGTTATGGCGAAGGTGAAATTCATTGAGTCTTTTCTTAACTAGTTTTTCATTTATTTTCGCAATAGTAGGAATGAGAGATATTGGTCGATAATTTGAAGGATCATCTATAGAGTTACCTTCATATAAAGGAATCACTATCGACAATTTTAAGTAAGATGGAAACCTGCCATTTCTGAATAGAAGATTGATTAGTGAGTGATACAAGAGTTCTGAGCGCTTCTATTGAGAGATTTTCAATAATTTTGATTGAAATTTCATCATAACCAGATGTTGATTTATTCCTCATATTACCAAAAACTTCAAACAGTTCATCAATATTTGTATCATTTAATTGAAGAGATTCTTTGACTTCAACATTTTCTAAATAAATCAGTGGGTCATATGGTACCACAATATTCTAACTGAGCTACTGTCCGATCAAACAGTAGAATTCATTTATTTCGTCCACACTGATTGGAGAGAGCCCAAGGATATACTGAAAAGGGCGTATCAAAACCGTTTGAGGATTGGAAAAAAGCTGTGTTTTATATCTGAAGAGGAAAATTTTAGATGTGAAATAGTGAAAATTGATGAATAAATAAATATTCCTTGAGAAAATTCACCCTATTTTTTGAACAGACAACGTAATTGTTCTATTTTCACACTGCAAATATCATTGAGGACAAGTTTCGCCCCACAGTAACTTCATCAGTTGGTTTGCACCACTGATGAAACTAACGAAGCGCGTTCTATATAAAATGTCCAGTGTGAGAATTTTCTTGTTTTTGAAATGAAGAATCGAATAATTTTCAATGATTTGGTGTTTTTATGTGAGCAGTTTATATACTCATTCATGAATGAGTATTATATGTTAGGATGTGATATAAAATATGTTCAGGTAACACTCACATTCAATATTATCACTGATATAGTAACAATGTACCCCCATCCTCCATCAGGTGGAACTAGTCTAAATTCAACGTCGCTCTGTTCTGAATTTCTTACACTTTGCATGTTTCTGTATGTGTGGCTTCTTGAAATTACTATGTTTCTGACGAGTTTCTATCCGTGAAGGGTTCACCAAGGTGGAACAAATTAGATAGTCACTTGATGATATTCACTTCATGGTGAATAAAAACACTTTTGTCTAATTTCGACTAGTTATTTTATTTTTACGACGGGTTTCGGTTGTGAAATAACAACAGCTTTGACAAGTAATAATGATTTAGGCATAACTCTATTCAATACAAAACCCCAACGAGATAGAATGAAAAAATCAGGTGTATAGAGAATAGAATGTGGCGAATGCTCTGTAGTATATACAGGCCAAACCAGTAGAAATTTTGACGTAAGGCTCCGTGAACACGTCTGTCCGGACAAAAAAATCTACAATGTATGAACATCTACAAGGATCAAAACACATATGTAATGAAGGGATGAAAATGAATTTGTTAGAAGCCATGGAAATTAATAAATCAATTAAAAACCCGAAATATATACCCCAAAACGAGCTAAAGGATTTATCTAGGTCTACACTCTTGAATTCATAAGTTTCAAAACCCCTTCAATCTTCAGTGTTGAATTTTATAGTTGCCACCTTTGTGGCAACTAGCTCACCTAAAAACTTCCTATACGAGGTTTGTCTTTTATATTTCGGGATTAGAGAACGAAAACAAATATTGATAATCGAAAATCATTTTATTGTTTTTCAAAATATTCCTCATGAAGATCTATATACTTTTGCATGCGTTTGAACCAATTGTCGAAGCATTTTTGCTACTTTGATTGAGGTATCTCCAAAACATTCATTCTGAATTCAGCAACCGTTTATTCAGGTGTCGATAAACGTTGACCTCTCAGTTTGTTTCTTACGTGCGGGAATTGAAAGAAGTCATTCGGTGCCAAGTCAGGACTATACAGTCCTGACTTGGCACCCAAAACATCAAATCGATGTTTTGGGTGCTCAAAAATATAGTTGTTTGAGCCGATGTGTGAGAGCTCGCATTGTCGTAGTGAAGAGTGATCCGTCTTCGGCGGTTGGTTTTTCTGATTTCTTGGAAGACAACTGGCAAACAAATGGTTGTGTACCACTCAGAATTGACTGTTCTGCATTGTTCTAGTGTAACGGTTGCGACTTGTCCAGTTTTTCCGAAAAAACAGGCGACCATTTGGGTGGAAGTGCTGAGTTCGCGAACAAATTTTGTTGGATTTGGCTCTTGAAACACCCATACAGTCGACTGCTGTTCACTTTCAGGCTCATACTCGTAAATCCATGATTCATCACCTGTCACGATGTCATAGACGTGTTTCGAAGCACCGCGATCGTTTTTTTTTTGAGCAATTGACCAACTTTGTACCGGTCGTCCAAATTCCAATAGTGAACCACATGTAGGAACGGGACCTGGCACACACGCCGACCGGCGATCGTCGCCGGTAAAATACCGGTGAGCAGCCGTCCACTGCCACTGTATCGCCGGCAGTACCGGGAAGTAGTAGCGTACATGACTAAATACACTCTTGCATACTCACCGGTTTGTTACCGACCATTCCAGTCTCGAATGCTCGGTGAAATTGTAGTTACTACGCATTAACTTCGTTCTGGTAGTGCGTGCTAATAACGACAACAAAGCAACTGATTGTTTTACCGATAAGAATCCGCTGAGTGTGCAAGCACCCGCTACCAATAAAATATCGGCCGATTTTATACTGGCCGTCCAAAATCGGTGTGTGTGCAACTAGCGTTACGCATTAACTTCGTTCTGGCAGTGCGTGCTAATTACGACAACAAAGCAACTGATTGTTTGACCGATAAAAATCCGGTGAGTGTGCAAGCACCCGCTACCAATAAAATATCGGCCGATTTTATACTGGCCGTACAAAATCGGTGCGTGTGCAACTAGCGTAAGGTTGTCTCAAACTCGCGATAGGTCACATGACGACCTTGCAATATCAGTTCGCGCACAGATCCATGGTTTTCGGACAACTGATTTTGGACGACCTCCACGAAATTCGTATTGGAGTCAACTACGACCACGATTGAATCTGTTCTGTTTTTCTGTTTAAAATCTGTTTTTTCCTTTAATCAGCTGCCGCCCCCGTACGAACGACAACTCTCAGAAGTTAAGAAACTTGTGCGAGCTAAGGACTAACGAGGTCATACCTTTTAACGTGTGATTCCTAACACCATACCATCGATAAACACTGGTCCTTGATGGAGCTTCATCGCCAAAAATTGAATTAAGTTCATCCATGCACTCTTACTGAGTTAATCCACGTCGAAAAAAAGGTTGTTGCATTTTTTGTACCAAAATGAATGCCCTGATAAGAACTATTAACTTGACTCAGTTTCAAAATTGTGGCACTTCTGGGTGAAATTATGTATGTTTAGTTTATTAACTGGGTACCTTCAAAGTGTTCTTTTTTAATTTGCTAAACAAAAATGGTATTGTCAGAGAGGCAGCGTATCGAAGTCTTGATATTGTTGGGATGTGGGGATAGAATGCGGAGTCAAAGTGAGGTGTGTACTTTATTCAATACAAAATATCCGGAAAATCACATTTCCCAGGCTACTGGCAGTTCTATCTTACACAAATTTGAAGAACATGGTACAGTGAAGGACTTGCCCAGTAGTGACCGGCCACATGTTTTAGACGAATATTAAAAATTGGACCGTATCTCTGCAGGAAGATCCACATTTGTCAACGGTTTCATTAACCGAAAACAATCCTGCGTCTAGATGTACGATTGGGAGGTTTTTGAAAACAGAAAAGTACAACCCATATAAGGTATGTCTTATCCAAGAGCTCTTGGAAGATGACTATGACAGGCGTTTGCAATTTTGTGAGGAAATAATGAGGCGATGTGACGAGAATAATGGGTTTCCACTCAACATACTCTTTTCGGACGAAGCTACTTTTCATTTACATGGAGTAGTTAACAGGCACAACTATCGATTCTGGAGTCAGGAAAACCCACACTGGATATGCGAAGCTCGTACGCAGCCTCCTCAGAAAGTAAATGTATGGGCAGGCATCATAAACAACAGAATATTAGGGCCACACTTTTTTGAGGGAAACCTTACAGCTGCACTCTACTTAAACTTTTTACGCTTTGAATTAGTCCCTGCTTAGCTGTTATGTTTCCCAATGAAGCAGATCCAGATATCCCCACTGAAACACTTTGGTTCCAACAGGACGGCGCTCCCCCACATTTTGGTAGTAATGTCAGAGAATATCTCGAAGACATATTTGCAGGACGCTGGATTGGACGACGTGGTACAATTGAATAGCCGCTAAGATCCCCAGACTTAACGCCATTAGATTAATTTTTTTGGGAATATATGAAAGACAAGATTTATCAAAATAGGCCGGCTGATATTGAAGATCTAAAAAGCAGAATTAGAGTGGAATCACATAACATACCGGCTGAGGCCATTCGGAATTCCGTAGACGGGTTTTACCATCGCCTAGGAGCCTGCCAAGTAGAGGGTGGAGGCCAATTTCAGTATCTGTTACGTTAATTCACCCGTAGATAACACTAAGTTAGGTATTTGTAACTTTTCAAAAGGATTTTTTCTCATTTCGTTGTAATCACAAAAAAAAAGGTATTGTCAGAATCCATTTTTTACGAGCTTTTCAATGATCCCATACACGACATAGGTTTGCATTTGAAAAAAAATGTTGGGGAGGGTTGCCGCTAAGGGGTTGAAAAAAAAAATTTCATTTTATTGCCAAAAAATGCGTACAACGTGAAATCAACTGAAGTGTTTCAGCGTTTTTTCCTAAAATACTGTTTAAAAAGATATTGATTTTATTCCGGACTTCTGCTCACCCCTGTATAAGAGGGGTACAAGACTTTTGATGAAGTATATATCAACAATGCATTCAGTACATTAATTTTTATACTCGTAGCACTCCAAGCTTTGTAAAAGCCTGATCTTAACAACTTCTAGTTCATAAATTTGATACATTCCCTCTTGGATACCTTTGATTTGAATGCTGGTATTCTCTAGGGATCCACGGTGTCTCTAACTGTTTTTTACATTATTTATGATCCAACACCAAACACATATCTGTTTCGACTCAACAAGGTCTCATCAGAGGTGCTGGGCTCGACCACTCAACTGTCCTAAGAAAAACAAGCCTGAATATAAAGGTGATTACATCTCCCCCTACGAAGATAGCATCTATGGGATCGACAGAAGTCTCAATCACGGGGCTCTTCAAAGCGGCTAGTCAGTTGTAAAGCTCAGGTCCGACATCAACCGCCAAACGAAATTCGTCTACAGCTTTCATCGAAGGCAATTAGATGTTTTTTTGGGAAAGAAAGTTTTTGGCTTTCTACTACTACATCTTGATACAAAAAAAGAAGGATGAGGGGTCTTCCAAAGAAAGGAAGGAAGTACCTCTATACATGGATGTGTAGATCATGCAAAGAAGTAATTTTCAGAGACAAACTGAAAGAAAGTCCTCCTGAAACAGCTACTTTCATATAAACATTGAATTATACACACTGAGTGAGGATGGCAGTGTTCTATGTAAGTGCAATTTGTTACCATTCATTTAAAGTAAAACTCATGTGAATGATATCTGATTTTTATTCTACAACGAATGTTTGAAATACAAACTGATTAGAGAAAAGTATCTTCTGTATAATTCAGTGTTCATATAGAAGTATATTTGTTTTGAAAGAATTTTTCTTCCGTATAATTCAATGTTTATATGAAAGTAGCTGTTTCAGGAGGACTTTCTTTCAGTTTGTGTCTGAAAGTTACTTCTTTGCATGATCTACACATCCATGTATAGAGTTACTTCCTTCCTTTTTTTGGAAGACTCCCTCATCCTTCTTTTTTTTGTATCAAGATGGAGTAGTAGAAAGCCAAAAACTTTCTTTCCCAAAAATTAATCACTTCTGAAAAATATAACCCCTTCAATTCCAATTAGATGTATTTGTGATCCAATATCAGACAGAGTAAAGGGACTGAAAATCAATGGAAACCTCAAATGACCACTGCATCTTCTTTTTTAATTGAGCCTGCATCCTGACAAGATCAAATGTGATTTTCTGAGTTGTGAATTGGTGAACGAGAATGGTAGGAATGGTAACTGGTTTTTTTATCAAATTGAGGATTGAGATGCAGGACTGATTTAGCAACTGGCCAGAAATATCTGACGATTGGTATTAACCCCAGTAATTTATTTTTAATTATTTGCTTTGATACTTTGTTATTTTGATCATGTTTTGAAGTGAATTTATTGATAGCATTGACATAGCTTCAGATACTCATCTCCAGGAATCAAATCAATTATGAATAATTCAGTCTTTTGAGTAGATTGTTTTCAAAATGTTATAGAGAATGAAAAAGTTAAATAATAAATATGAAAATCTTTCACTTCTTGTATGCATTGTTTCACAATGAGTAATTTCATATATTGTGGTCCCAATAATATGCTGAGATTGCACATGATGCAATCGTATCAGCAAAACATTTCAATATATCTCACCCAAAAACTGTTTATTCCTTCTCAGAATATTTTCGGTTAGAAATCATTATAAATATTCATTTCGAAGATAAATCGGAAATTTTGAAGCTAGTTGTGAATTATCAAATACAGACAGTTCACATATGTTGCGATATACTTTATCAAAGTTAGAATTGATAAAACTAATAGAGAAGTATATGAATAAAACATTATTTTTCGAGTGAAACTATCACTGATTCCAACCAATCCAATCTTGTCCAGACAAAACAATATTTTAGTCTAGTGAATTTATTTTCAAGTGCATTTATCACTGATCAAACATTAACTGACTCAGTATTATCCGTAATTTTTTATCTGATCGACTGATTTTTTTTGTTTTCTTCTCTCGCTAGTGATAACTAGAGAATTATATGTATTTTGTATATCAAGCGTATATTTTGTATTTTTTATTATTGTATATTTTTCGTTTGTTATTGTTTTAAGCGTATTTGAATTTTTTTTTACTTGTTAGTTCGGAGTTCTTCAAAAGCGTGTTTTTTATTTTCACAATATGAGTATATTTATTTTTCATTTTTCAGTTTCGTATGCCATGCGCAAAGGTGGGTTGCAAATAAGGTAGCAGGCGCGCGTGTTAGTAAAAAAAATACTTATTCCAAATGAAGAAATACACGTCAAGAGAGTTCAAATTATATCAATGAGGTTACGTACAGCGCCATCTGCCTGCGAATAGATCAAGCATAATGTCGATAATTCTGTCAAATACAGATCCCGATATGGAATGAAAACGAGATTTAGAAACATACATGCAGCTGAAGCTAATATAAAGCCTGTAAAAAAACGGACACAACTTCAAAAACAACCCAATATTATTTATCACCGATATCGTTTGATTCTTCCCAAATAAAATGTTGTGCTACTTTTTCCAATTTACTGAATTTAGCCTAGTTCAATTCTAGAAGAGAAAGATAACAAACTGTCTTTTGTCATTCGCCAACTCCGGTCCTGTAGATATGTCGTATCTTCGTTCTCGTGTAGTTCAGAAAAGTAGGTTTCGGATAAATAATCTAGACCTTGACCCGTAACGTTAAAAGTACCTCCAAGAGAGTAGTCATGAGTTTATTTTAGAATGAAAAACAAATTGATATTGACAATATGTCGGAAGATATTGTGGTAAATGTGGAAACTGGTGAAATTCGTGGAAAAAGTCACAAGAATTATCATGGCGGAACGTTTTATAGATTCAGTGGAATACCGTACGCAAAAGCGCCTGTCGGAGATTTGAGGTTCAAAGTGAGTAAAATACACTATTGTCTACAGACTAACATCCGTTTTGGTAGGTGCGAAATGGCAATTTTATTGACAGTTCTGAACTGATTATGGAAAAAATGAGATTTGGGTATTTTTTTCATCTTTCCTATGTTGGTGTGAAGAAAGAGGAATAACCATTCAAAATTGAATAAACGCTGGATGTTAATGACATTGAAATCGGCTTGATGTTTCTTCACTACATATCCAGTAACATCTAGTTTCATAATACCCTGTAAATTCAGGAGTTATTTGAGGATGAAAAGAGTGCTTTCTGAACGGGAAAAATAACTAATATTTAGTATCACTATTTTTCGGGTTTGAAGATCGTCGATTTTTGGAATTTTTCCTGACGTTTCGCTGGCACGAATGCTTCTTCATCCTCTTCAAAGGCGTACACATCCTGAGTTATCTACGATATTACGGCTGCGTGAAGAGTATTGATGTTGACTCATGTAGTTTTGGTGTGCTTATACCTGTACCTAGATTAGAGTTATTAGAGTTTCACAGGTTTTTCTTTTCTGTTGAAATTACCCGTCTGTTTGTGCCGCCCGTAACAGTCGGGTATGGTATCCCTGATTGGGGGCAATTTCGTGTTTCCAAACAGAATAAGTTTATTCTCAAAATAATAATAAGTTTCTCGAAATAAAATATAATAATATAATAATTGTTCACTTTCATTCAGAGATATTTCGAATGAACAAGTATCCACTAAGGCAGTGCCTGTGCGTGGGTGATTTACTTATTCCAAATATTGACAATAATTAGTACACTTTAAAATCGAGTTCAGTTGCTTTTCTATATAAGAATTATATGTATAAAATTATGTATAATTCACTAAAATGTTGTAACATAATAAAAGTACAGTGAATGTTATAAAATTAGGCTAATGAGCCTTACATACAATTATTGAAACATAGATATCATAACGTAGGTAACGAACATAAATAATCAACAAGGATAAAATATATTGAATATTCTAATATTCAAACAATAAATGGACAGCCTTACGTTCTGAAGAAAGAATATAATGTTTAGTCTTTTTTTTTTCGTTCAGTTAGAGTAGAGATGACTCCCTCTTTTGATGGTGGTTTGATAGGGCGTGCAGGTATCTTTCGGTGTGCATGGTTTTTCGGTAATCCGAAAAAAGCTTTAGAGCGTCTCCGTCATGTTTCCAGATGACGAAAGTATTATTCACGTAACGTAGTCAAGAGGTTGGATTCAATTCAGTGGTGTCAATTGCTTTCTTTTTGAAACGTTCCATGAAGTAGTTGGCTATCATCGGAAGTGGACTTTCTATTGCCACGCCATCTAGTTGCTCATAGGAGTTACTCGTCCATTGAAAGAAACTCCTTGTGAGAGATGCTTTGAAGAGTCCGTCGATATCACTCGAAACAAGTGGGCTAGCCCCCTCCTTCCCTCAGAGAGTCTTCCAGTGGGACATTGGTGAACAAGAACACAACATAGAAGCTGGCCAGAATATGTGTCGGCTCCAGAGTTGAGTTTCTAATTTCACCAGCGAAGTCTGTCAAATTCGTGACGTGAGAATTTGTTTTTCCAACGTGAGGCTAGAGGGGCGAGGCCAAATGCTTCGTCAGGTGGTAGGTCGGCGACCCTAGTGCACCAACTATTGGTCTCAGTAGCATATTGGCTTTATGAACTTTAGGAAGACCGTAGAGTCTGGGTGTAATAGCTTCAGTTCTAAGAATGATTCTCTATATGGTTTCCGGCAGTGAGAAAGATTTAATGATCATGTTAATGTTCCTCAACCTTGATTGTATTGGGTCTCGTTTATGTTTGCGGTGAATTGAAGGCTCTAATAATTTTTCAATTCTGGTGTTATATTATTTCGTTTTCAGAAGCACCGTAGCATTTCCCTTGTCCGCTGAAAAACATCGTGATACCTTCATCCGAGTTCAAGCTTTTCAAGGCTGCAATCTTTCTTTTTGGGATGTTGCATTGTGGCGGTCGTGCTACAGAATTTGGGGACAAGCAACTGAAATTTGAGTGACTGCCTGCAGAGCGATTTCAAAAGATTTTCAGACACTTCAGATACCAATCACTCGAATATTTGACACATGTCTTACATTTGACACGAAATGTCCCTCATTCAATATAAAATTTTCTCACTCTAATGTTGAATACAATAATATAATTTTTTTCTCTTTAGGCTCCTGTACCCTGTGAACCATGGACTGGGGTGAGAGACGGGACGAAGGAAGGTCCTGAATGTCCTTCAAAGGTTTATGGTTTCCACAATGGCAATGAGGACAACTGCTTGAATTTGAACGTGTACACCAGAAAGGTGAATGGTTTCAATATCATATGTAGTAATCCCTAAAATATATATTTATATTAAATCTCAATTCAGAAACAACTGGTGTTTATGAAAGTCAACATTGAATACAAACAAATGAAACAATAAAGCACATACCCATACCATTGAGTACATGGCAGTATTTAGTGAAGGTGATGACAGCTCCCTCAAGGAGGCGCCATCTATGAATGTCGAAGATGAACGAGGCTCCACAAGGCGGTAAAGTCAAGCTTCGACATCGACCGCCATCGAAATTTGTCTTCTGTCCTACATTGCAGCTTTCACTACAAGACAGCCAGCAGATCATTTTTTCTAAGGACAAAAGACAAGCACTATGAGAAAATTCTCGCTCTATGAGTGGTGTCTGCGCGAAAGTAGCGGTTCATATTGGATTTGAATCGCTAGAGACTCAGTCCATTTGGAAAAACGTCCTCAGGAAGTTCCTCCCACATAAACGCAGTTCTCCAAATAGAATAGTTCCCAAACAATGAAGGTGTACTGAGTTGAACCTCAAAACAATGAGCAGCCACAATCCGTCGCGTATTCCTGATATGTACCGCTCTTGGTGGAGTCAAATGTGCCAAGTTACTTTGTTACGTTTCAATTTAGCACTAGATCAATACTGCTCCTATGTGACCTTTCAAAACACTACCTTGCCTTTTGAGATCTTTATTCAGAGGATATTAACAATGTAATTAAGTTACAAGTAGATCTTATTCATTTAACATCATAGTAATGGGAATCTTCCGTTCCATAGAAAACCATACCTGAAATGTCCAAGAATATATGTATGCTCCCTGACTAACTGCTTTGACCAGTACTTACGCATTCTCCTATTGCCAATCGACGTTGGAGATCCGAAAATTCCTCGCTAGGTTGAAATAGTTGTTATTGTTTGTTTCTCAGTTTACTTCGCCTATCATTTTTCAGCCGTTGTCTGCCTTATTCTCTATACCTTCCCTAAAATTCTCGCTCTATGAGTGGTGTCTGCGCGAAAGTAGCGGTTCATATTGGATTTGAATCGCTAGAGACTCAATCCATTTGGAAAAACGTCCTCAGGAAGTTCATCCCATATAAACGCAGTTCTCCAAATAGAGTAGTTCCCAAACAGTGAAATTTGAGGTGTACTGCGTTGAACCTCAAAACGATGAGCAGCCACAATCCGTCGCGTATTCCTGATATGTACCGCTCTTGGTGGAATTAAATGTGCCAAGTTACTTGAATACCTCCCGTTTAATCTCCAACCTTTTTTCGAAGTTCCTGACTATCAAAATTGCAAGTGATGTTTTCATCAAACTTTTCCAGCGATCCACATTGTCTCCAACCCTCTTTTTACATACCCTGAAGTTGCTGGATTCCATCCAGAAAAAAACTATAAGGAACTATAAGGACTGCAAAACAACTTCATTATATGAAAAAATGGAAAGGTCTGCAAACAAACAAATAGAAAGCTGGGCAATCATCAATGACCTCAGGGGAAAAAATTATATTGCTCCTACGAAAACTGACCTGAAATCTGATTGTATTAACAAATATTACTACACTGTGGCACATAACTTATCCAAAGATATAAAATCCAATAATAATCCCTTGACTTCTCATAAAGACAAATCAGTTTCAGAGACGTTTTTTTTTCATGCCTACAGATGTTATGGAAATTAGAAAAATTCTTAAGGAAATAATAAATTCAAACTCAGCTGGTTGGGATGCCATGAGCATAAAAGTATTTACCAAGTTGCCCAACTCCGCTATCACCGCTTTGGTGGAAGCTATAAACACAAGCTTCATAACGGTGTATTTCCGGCATGTTTTAAAACAGTCATTGATATTCCTTTGCACGAAGGAGGCGACACTAACAATCCTGCCAACTTTAGGCCCATTTCTATGCTACCTACCCTTGTTAAAATCATAGAAAAACTTGTTAAACAAAGAATTATGATGTTTGTGAATAAGCATAATATCATTAGTAGCAGTCAGTTTGGGTTTCAGAGTTTGAAAAACACGGAAGATGCTATGTTCCATCAAGTGGAAAACGTTTATCTCAATTTATATAATCGTGAAATAGCAGCGGCAGTTTTTTGCGATCTTTCAAAAGCTTTTAATTGCGTAGATCATGAAATTCTGCTGCAAAAACTAGAAGTGTATGGCTTTAGAGATATATCTTTGAAATGGTTCAGATCATTCTGTCAGAACGTACTCAGAAAGTCAAACTCCCGGACAACATATCCCATCTCCAGACAGTTACTTGTGGTGTTTCACAAGGATCGGTTCTAGGCCCTATTCTTTTGTTATATATTAACGACGTAGCCCGCATTATTATAACCGCAGAAATAACCCAAACCGCTGATGACTTTACTTTATTTTGGCATTGAAAGAATGGAAGGGAACTGCATACTTCGATCAGCATGGATATTATAAAAATAAAAGACTGGTGTGATGCTAATCTCTTGTCATTTAATATCTCAAAAACTAGCATCATCACCCTAAAGTGCTCCACACTAGATATCTACCTGGGTACTCAATTAATAGAAAACAAAATGTCAGCAAAATTTATGGGATTACAAATTAATAAAAATTTGGATTTTGAAGATCACATAAATAACCTATGTGAAAAAATTTCATCCACTGCAGTCAGAGTATCAGCAAATGAATTGGGCACTAATATGACAGAAAATTTGTACTTGGCTCTCATTGATTCCCATCTGAGATACGGTATCTGTTTTTTGGGAACGTGTTGCCAATTCATGTTTGATAGGGTGTTTGTACTACAAAAAAGGAGTTAGAAATATGTGTAGAGTTGGATTCAGGGACTCCTGTCGACCTTCATTCAGAAGGCATTAAATCTTGACCTTGCCTTCCATACTTATAAGTATGAGAACTTATATCCAATATAAGTATGGCATGTAATGGCATGTCTAATGCAAAAAAAATATAGGACAGAACAGACCACGACGAAATAACAGAAATAAGCTCAATATAGGTATACCGATTCCAATATCATCAAAAATTGAGAAGTCTTTCATATTTAATGGAAAGAAAATGTTCAACCATTTGCCAAATGAAATCAAAGGCATAACATGTACCACTAAATTTAGAAAGTCTGTAAAAAAGCTTCTGATTTCAAAGGCCTTTTATTCTCTAGACGAATTCTATTCAGACAGAAATTTAAATTATATAAACAATTAATTTTATTTATTGCGTTTCAGTACCTACTGGTATTTAAACTATGTGATTTTTTACCTTTTTGTTCGATGTTTACATTTAGCTCTGAACTGTATCGTTAACAATGTTTACGAAGTTGATACTTACTTTTATTTTCTATGCATTCACTTTTATATTTTTATGCTTTATAATTTTCATATTCTTATACTTACATTTATGTGTTGCATGAGAATATTCATTTTTATTATTATTTATTTCAATATGTAGCATATATATTATTACTTTCTGACTACTTTTTCACCCCGAAATTCTGAAATCACCAAATGTTCAAATTTCAAATACTACTATTAATTTGTATAACTTATATTCTTT
>NW_019291523.1:0-34891 GCF_000500325.1 Leptinotarsa decemlineata | reverse complement strand
TAATAGTTTCATCAGGAACTTTTTAATCGGGGATCATTCTCCCATACATATTGTCTCAAATCAAATCCTAACTGATGAATGACGCTTAAATGAGAATTTCAAAATTCTGAATTATTTTTATTTCAGTTAACCTCTTCAGAAAGTGAGAAAAATCCAGTAATGGTTTTCATACACGGTGGGGGATTTATAAGTGGATCTAATAGAAATATTACCGCTGGACCTCATTATTTGATGACTCAAAATATTGTGCTTGTAGTGATCAATTACAGATTAGGTGTATTTGGTAAGTGTAAGTAACTACAAGTAGTCAATACTACAAGTCTTTAGATATTCTGTACGATTTCTGAGAAAATCGAAATCTCTAAAAAAATTTGAACACATTGAAAACTAGGTCATTACCTATAATACCTTTGTCGGAATGATAATGAAAATCATTGCTGAAATGGAAAATTTGATTTGAACCAAATGGTATTATGATCATACAATCTTCAATTTCCAAAAGTGAAACTATGGTGTTGTTGCTTTTAATTAATTT
Source organism: Leptinotarsa decemlineata (assembly GCF_000500325.1). NCBI lineage: Eukaryota > Metazoa > Arthropoda > Insecta > Coleoptera > Chrysomelidae > Leptinotarsa > Leptinotarsa decemlineata. The sequence goes on along the minus strand of NW_019291523.1, from coordinate 34,356 downwards.
TGTTCAGTAAGTATGTTAAAATAATTTGTTGACAATGTTTCGTCGTTTATTTCATTAGTTCGGACTTCCATTGTCTAATATAATATAAAATGATTTGAAATTCCTGAAAAATATCAAAAAGATTAACCGAAAATAACAATTTNACATTGGTTTTTCGAGCAAAAGAAAAAGTAATCAATTACAATATGTCCGTGCCTAACCTGAGGAGGAGTGAGAGGAAAACTAAAGGACTTCCTCCTGAAAGATATAGCGACGTATTTTATGACCCACGATAAGTTTTGAAGTTGCAGCAACGTTCTTCACCAGAAGACCCATCTAATGCCGAAGACAAATCAAAAATTACGAAATCTTCAAGCTCTAGACGATGAATGTTGGAAATAGAATTGGAAGGAACGAGAAAAATGGCCGAAGTAGAGAGAAGGAGAACCGAAATTAATGCTGAACAACTACACAACTACACAACTACAACGTGAACTGATTCAAGATTCTTCATCTAAAAAGTCCACAATCTCTAGAGGCGAAAACATCATTGATTTGGAAGAAATGACTCTACAAGAAAAAGTTGCTGAGTGGAAAATCAAAGAAACAGAAAATAAAACCGATTTCGTACCGACAAACAATTTTATAACGATGACTACTGATAATTTTAATAAGATTTTAGACGTTCTGAAGATAAATAAATCAAAATTTTCAGAAAAAACAGACAATATTCCAACAAATTTGCCGATTTTAGATGGGAATCCAGAGGACTGGCCTTTGTTCTACAGTCAGCTCGAACATTCCGTAAAACTTTTTGATATATGTCCGACTACAAAGATGTTTAAAAGGAAGGGCTAGAGATGTAATACAACCTCTTTTTGTTTCACCAAATAATGTTATGAACATAATAGAAACTTTTAAAGTTACATTTGGACGACCTGAATTTTTAATTTCAAATCTAATAGAGAAAGTTCGTCCAGCCTCTCCTCCGAGGGAATGACGGTTTGAAACATATCTACCATTTTCTAATGTTATCGAAAACTTAGTAACTACTATGGAACTCTTTGAAAATACAGGACATATGAAAAATCCATCAATCTTGAATGAAATAGTTACTAAATTACCCCCATTCCTGAGACTCAAATGGGCCAAGGAATATTCTTTACACAATGAAATTACTTTGAGAACAGTTTCTATTTGGATGAGAAAAATCGCAATAGCTGCATCAAGTTGTGGTGACTTCAGTAGTTACCACTTATCCGACAGAAAAATTTCAAAAAACCAGATATCGACGAAATATGGAAAATTGTGACTTTGAAAAAACTCTGTTTTTACTGTTTGAAACCAGGTCACAATATGTACTCATGTAGATTGAAACAAAAGTGTGGAATTGGAAAATGCCCAAAATTCCACGACAACATATTACATAACCTTAATTTTACAAAAAAGAAAACGAAGCCTCAAGTTTTTGTTCAAACCCAAATGAAGATGTCTGACTGGAAAGTCGAGTTGAAAAAATTAATTTTTTCCAACAAGATAACCCCACAATCCTTCTTCGAATAATTCTGGTGAGAGTCCGAGGACCTAAAAAAGAAATTTCTACCTTTGCTCTACTAGAAGAGGCAGCTACGACAACAATGATAGATAGCAAAATTGACCATAAATTAGGACTGGATGGACCGGTTGAGTCACTCTGCTACCAGTGGCTTGACAATGTTACCAAAAATGAAGAAAACTCCAAAAGAGTGACAGTTGAGGTTACTTCAATGGAAGAGAACTCAAAAACATACAAAATGAATGAAATTCGAACTGTGAGTGGATTCTCACTTCCAAGACAAACCATTGATGTCGGATACCTGAGTAGAATCTATCCATACATCAAAGAAGCACCTGTACTTTCCTTTTATGATGCACAACCAACAATTCTTATTGGTCAGGATCAATGTGCTTTCACTATTGCAAGGAAAATGTATAATGCACCGTTTATATCAGAAACATCACTGGGATGGGTAGTACATGGCAGATACCCCCAGGGAAAAGTTGCTGATGAATCGTCTTTAATATTTCACGTTTGCTGTAAGTCTCAAGAACAAATTGATGAAGATATTCACAATCTAGTGGGAGACTCGTTCAAAATTGACAATTTTGGCATGAGAAGCCCGGAAGAAAATGGAAGATTTAAAGATGATGATAGAGGGTTGAAAATAATGGAAAATACTATAAATCGATGTTGGAAATAACTTTGAAGTAGGTCTATTGTGGAAGAATGATGATGTTACACAACCTGATAGTAAAGCAGTGGCACTTAATCGTCTAAAATGTATGGAGAGAAAAATGGACAGAAATATTGGTTTTGCGAAAGATTATGGCGAAAAAATTGAAGAATATTTGGAGAAAGGTTACATTCGGAAGCTTGATATTACTGAAGCCGGGAAAGGTGGTCCTAGAATGTGGTGTTTACCCCACTCTGGGGTAACTAACCCCTCTATACCGGGAAAATTGAGACTGGTCTTCGATGCAGCGGCAAAATCGAATGGGGTCAGTCTTAACGATCATCTTTTACAAGGTCCAGACTTATTACAAAATCTGACATCAATTTTGCGGAAATTTCGACACAAGAGAATCGCATTTTGCACAGATATTCGAGGCATGTTCCACCAAGTTTTCATTCGAGATGAGGATTGCTCAGACCAGCGCTTTTTCTGGCGAGGAATGGATAGGTCCAGAAAACCGGATATTTATGAAATGAAGGCAATGACATTTGGAGCAGCTTCCTCTCCCTCGATGGCACAATTCGTTAAAAATAGGAACGCTGAAAAATTCTGTTCAAAATTTCCAGAAGCAACCAGGGCAATAATCGACAAACATTATGTTTTCTGGATAATACAGAAAGAAAAGAAAAAGCAATTGAACTGATTCTGAAAGTGATAAAAATCCATGAGAAAGCCGGATTTGAAATACGTAAAAGGATAAATAATTTTCAGGAAGTGTAATTTGAAGAAATAATTTGAATAGAACCAAGATTCTCACGAAACGAGATGTTTTGAATGTGGTCATGTCTGCATTCGACCCGTTAGGTTTTCTATCCCCACTGGTGATGAAATTCAAAATTTTCATGCAGAACTTATGGACGATTAGAATAGGATGCGAGGATGAGTTATCCACAGAAATGAAGACAAGATGGAAACAACTTCGAGACAAATTGACAAAAATTAATGAAATGAGTTTACCTAGATGTTATGGTATCGGATTGTATGAAAGGAAACAAGTTGAACTACATGGTTTTTGTGACAGCAGTGAGAAAGCTTTTTCATCTGTCGTNATTGGGGGCAAAGTATTAATGGGTCGAAATTCACTGGCTTTATTGGTGTTTGCTATTTTTGGAATAGGAATAACAGTACTGCTTTTCAATTTATATGGTATTTTTCCTGTATATAGAGATGTATTAATTGAGTTTAGAATAATATGACCGATGGTTTCGAAGATCTCTTTGATCATTTTACAGTTCAGCGTTTCATATATGGAGAATTTATTGTCTAGGTTACTAACTATTTTCCGCAAATCTATCATAGAGAACATTTCAAAGTTTTCGAATTCACAATATAAATTATTGTTTACATTGTGCCAACTTTCAGTGATGCTTATACTTTGTATAATATCATTAATACTGTGAACAAAATGATTATTAAAACCGCACGCCATTTTTATGTTACTCGTAAATAGTCGATTATGCTCATTTGATTCAAAATATATGCCATTCGAGACATTATAGCTATTACTGTTAACCAGTCTCTTCAAAGTTCTCCACATATCTGTCAATATTGTCAAAATAATATATTTCTTTTTTTTGTTTTAAGAGATTGACAACATAATTTCTCAATAGTTTAAAGATTTCCCATTTATCTTGTTTGTTGTTGTTGCAGTTCGATTTAAATATGCTCTATCCCTTCTTGATTGAATCATATATCTCATAGTCAAACTATGGCAACTTTGATTGATACTTACATATTTCAATAGGGGCATTTTTATTCATTACTTGACTTGAAACGTTTGATTCCTGGTTTATTTCGACTTTAAATCAAAGAAAGTCACAGTAGGACCGACTAGTCCTAACATATGGTGTCCATTGATATGTAGGGTCTTCCAACAGAGACCTCCGAACTTTGACAGTTGATAACGGCCGCCTTGTTGAAGCTACGATTAAGCCACAAACCACAGCGGTCTTCAAAGCCAACATAAGCCATGTCATGGGTCAAATTCAGCCTAATTTATGCACTAGCGTCATAGAAAATTGGACGTTTCAGATGCACTCCTCCCAGTGAAAAGCCGCGGCGGACATGTGAAATTTCGGTTTTGGAAAGGAATTACCATTGTCGTCGTGTTCATGCTATATGATTATTTATACCAACTACGGTTTGGGACCAAATATCAACAAATGATGTGAGAAATTGACACAAAATATCAATATTGGAGTTTTCATATTCAAATATCTACTTTCTAGGGAAAGACATAATGAATTCACTTTTGAAGCTAGAACAGGCATTTCAACCACAGAGTCATGAATAAAATGACAAATTTTGCGGAGAAAAATATAATGTGAAACGAAATTGAAACCGTCAATAATACTCGACTTTCAAATTTTGATATGATAACATAAATCGAGACCCAATAAAATTGTATCAACTGATATATTAGAAAATCGCATTTGTTTTTGAAATCGGTGTAAGCAATTGAAATGGTAGAAAAAACCTATTTGAAGAATTACCTCTTTGCAAATTTCATTGCAATCACTCAACTGTTCAAACCTCATGTATGGTACAACTTTGAAATGAAACACTTTTTCAATAAAAGAAGGAGTAATTTGTATTCAAATATCAACTATTGCTAACAGTGCGGTCAAACTTTTGGGTTTTTTTGGACGGAACTCAGTCAGATTATGCTCCCATCTTTTAAATAGACTCCTGATATGTTTGTGCTAGTATGAATAAATTATATGCGAAAAAGGAAATATATATTACTTTACAGGATTTTTGAGCCTGGAAGACCAATCGTTGGGGATACCAGGGAATACCGGACTGAAAGACCAAGTTTTTGCCTTAAAATGGGTTCAGCGAAACATTCACAATTTTGGTGGTGATCCAAATAATGTCACCATCTTTGGAGAGAGTGCTGGAGCTGCTTCAGTTCATTACCTGACTTTATCTCCTCTATCGAAAGGTGAGTTGATCTTCGAGAGGAGCATTGACTAAAGATGGCGCTGCAAAACTAAGGGAGAATGAAATTTTATTTTGTTGAAAAAAATTACAATTCAATAATTTTGAGGCTTTGAAACTTCATAGCTTCCACCTATTGCATTTGATTGCACTTCCATTGATTGCTTTCATCCATTTTTCTTCTTCACATGCCTTGGAATGCCTCATTATGTCAGAGGTGTGCTAACTTTTTCTGAAATAATAGGTAGATGAATAGGTTTCTTACATTAGTTTGCATAAGCAAGTTGCTGTTCGGTACGTATTTGGCTTCTTTGAACTTCAGTTTGAACAAACATTATTGTCTACGGATCATTTTCACTACTGACCACTGGATTTTATAATGATTGGTCTAAACATGCTCTGCTCTATCCCGACTTACTAATTTCTCTTTGTTCTTATTGTAGTCTTGTTTCTCATTTAGGCTTCTGATAAAAATTTTCCACTTCAGTTCGGCAGTACACTATAAATGTGAGGTCACCTAATTCGATAAACATGGTTCTTTTATCAGCTTGTTTTACAAACGGTACGTCGATTATAATTTGTTCATGATTTGTATGTTATTGTGTCTCTCGTGATATAGCGCGATAAACTAACCCTCTATAGATTGGAGGAATAACGAACTGGAACGAACTTCACAAAGTCTAGCGACAACAGCGCAACTTTATTTTGACCGAAAATATATGAAAGAACGTATTGAGATACAGGCAGATCAGTTCGATGAGATAAATACTTTATTTTGAATAATCGTCATAAAGTTATGGTATTTCATCAAGCATACCTCAAGAAAAACCTACAGAAAAACATAACATTGGTGAGAGCCAAGAAATAAATGAAAATTTGGGTCAGTTTTAGAAACGAATGGCGAAAACACGAGTGAATAAGTATGATAAGATGGCTATGAACGGAGTCATTCAGTGAATAACAAAGAAAGAGGGGGAACAAAATGAAAAATAGAGAGAAACGAGAAGTTTCTCAACAACAATCTGATAATACATAACCTCACATTCACTTGGGACGAGACGAGCAACAGATAGTTCTATGATTATCAAGAACCAATCCCTGATTTGCTCAAGCAGTTTTTCTGTGAGGAAGCCTTCTCTAAACAACTACTTTATATAATCATTGTATTACACGAAACAAAAAAAAACTTTTGAAACAACTACATTCATTTGAATATTTGAATATATAAAAACACTTTTCCTATTCAGTACTCTGAACATCTCCATAAAGAGTTTATTTTGGAATTAATTGCTCCCTTTCTTTGAAAGATTCCTAAATTTTTTGTATGAAGATGCCAAATTTTTTTTAACTGAATTCAATAAAATTTATATCATTGTAAATGCAACATGGCTGCAGCTACAAAATGGTAGATTACATATAATTTCACAACTACCTCAATATAGTAGCAAATTGCCAAAAACGACTCTCCTTGATAGGAACGCTCAACGGATTGTCTCTGGTTTGGATTCCTGGCCATACTGGCCCGGAAGGCAATGAGGCTGCTGACTCCCTTGCAAGGAAGCTGCAAGCAGCTTCATCGGAACAGAACCTGTCATTAGCATCGCTTCAGGCTTCGCCAAAAAAACATTGAACACCTGGATGACGAGAAGATGTATGGAGTTCTGGAAGAATCTTCGAAGCTTGATACCAAGCAGATGTTGGACTACAGTATGGATGAACTACGATCTCTAACAGGCCTTCTTATAGGTCGCTGTCATTTGAATTATCATATGCAGAGACTTGGATAAAACAGCAAAACACATCATCTGTGCTGCCCTGATGGGGATCAAATCAGGTTTTTAAAATTCGGCAGAGCCGTACTCTTACCATCTCACATGAAAGACCGCTCGCCATACGAAATAATCGGCTTCGTTAAGAGGCTGGGTTTATTTGGTCGAGTGTTAATAGGTGTGAGCCACAATGAACCCTTACGGGTTGCGGTAAAGGGTTGAATAGACACACTCACTTCGGACCTAGCCTATCCTCAATATGAGTATCAAATGACAGGGATTGAAGTACTATAGTAATACACTATGAAAAATATGCAAATCCAATTTATCAATGCCACAAAAACCTAGGCATCGGTTTTCTTCAAAAAGATACATGTCTTCGAACCGAATATAATAATATGTGGAGAGGCAATTCCGTTTTCTGCTTCGAAAAGTTTGCTGGGGGGTTGAAATTGACACTAATCTTGTCACTGGAATTTCAAAAACTGCTTCTCAAATGATTGGAACACTGTTCCGAACCAGAAAACTTTACACACCTCAGCAACTTTTGATGCTTTATAGAGCTCAGATCAGACCTTCTATTGAGTATTGTTCACATGCATAAAGCTCCGCTTCTAAGCATACCCTGAAGCAGCTGGAATATATCCAGAAAATGGCCATCCTACTCATTGGAGACGCCAACATCACTTGCAACTTCCATTCAAATCCAATATGAATCGTTACTTTCGCACAGGCTCCGCTCTCAGAGCGCCTTAAAGATGTTTCTGTAGTGCTTGTATATTGTCCTTAAGAATTAGTATATATAAAGAACTTTGTCAACTCAGAATCGGGATACAAGAATGAATCTCCCACCCAAGTCAAGATTTTGTATAGTGTCGACGACTGTGTGGCGTTAGGGTGGCTCAAAATGATAAATCGTAAACGATACACCACCCAAAGTAAGGTGGAAGGATAAAACGTGCCCAGAACTGTGCGGCATTAGGTTGAATAAAAATGATATATCGTTAGCGTTTTCTCCTCAAGACTCAAGCACATATTGTTGCTCCTCTATTAGACCTCTGTAGGGTCGACCGTTTTGATTTCTATTACGAAATGGCGAATGATAATAAAACTAAAACAAGCAGAAATAAAATGAATAGAAATGTTTTTATGATGAAAAAATAATAATAATGATGTAGATATTCTACTAAAAGCTAAAAAATAATTCTGAAGGTCCTGGGTATCTGTCATCATACCACTCGCCTCAGCAATCAACGGTATTGATCAGATAAAAAAATAATGAAATCGTAACCTAAGTAAGTATGTTGAATCAAATCAAATCACTTTATTTCTTTAAGACAACATACAGTTGTATAAGAAAGAGTCATGAATACAACCGCATGGTAGTACGGTCAGGATTTGAATGAAGAATTAATGTACAAAAGAAAAATAACAATAAATTAAGGATGATATAACACTACGAAAACGTGTTTACATAATAGATATGCATATAAATTGAATAAAAGTTCAAGTTGAAAAGATTAATTCAAAGAGTATAGACATTTCTCAACCAGATATCCTTTGATTTCATGTTTTAAGCTTTTGATGGAGGAAGGTAAGTTGTTGCCGATTCAAGCTGGAGCTTTATAGGAAATATTGCGTTTAGAGAGTGGTGATCGTAAATTATTCTTACGACGTGTGTTGTATTCGTGAAAATCGTTATTTATGAAAAACAAATCCCTATTTTTGAACACAATAATACAGACTTCAAATACTTAGAGGCCTGTACAGGTCAGAATTTCAAATCTTGAAGATTTCTCGACAAGAATAGTTTTTTTTCTTACCAGCAATACACCTAATGTTTGTTTCTGTGATACGAGGACGTTATTCGACAGTGTAGAGTCTCCCCATAGGCAAATACCATACCTAGACGACTTCTCACTTGTGCGTCGTATAAGTTTATTAATTGTTGCTGTGTCAAATCAACTTTAAGATTTCTGAACATATAGTGGAGAGATGAGGGTTTTGAAATCAGGAGCTTGCAATGTTCTTTCCAATCTAAATTAATACTAGGTACTCACAACGATTCAATTTTTTTTTCTGATCAATACCGTAGATTGGTGATCTGATCAATATCGTTTGAAATTTTTTTAGTCATTTCATTTTTCCCCATAGTGTTTCAGTTCTGGTGTGAGAAAATTGATTTTCCTATTTTTGAGGTGTCCTGTCACCCAGTACAGTTTTGGTTTGAAATAATCATGAAGTGCGAGAAATTGTGCTTGAATTAAACAAAAATCTGAAAATGATCCGTAGTTTATCTGAAAATAATAAATACTGGTCGCTAGGCTTGTGACAAATTCATTCAGAAATGGATAAAATGAATATGTGGTTAGGAATCCTGCCATGTTCTTAGGTTTGTTCCACAAGGCTATCATGCAAAGTGGAACTGCTTTGAATTCCTGGGCCCGAGGTAGAAGAAATGCCCTTGACATTGCTGCAGGAATGGGTTACGATGATACCGATGAAAAGTCTATATTAGAAAAACTCCGAAGAGCCACAACGAAAAGTTTAGTGAATGCCGCATTCAAAAATGGGGAAGTGAGTAAATTCAATTGTTTTCTTCAAGTATCATAAAAGCGATTTCAATATCGAAACGGATCGTTGATTCAGTGGCTCACTAAAATCTGAATACATTGGTCAGTTAACTTTTACATTTTTCATGTTTCAAATAACTCAAGTTCTATTGAATAGTTTATCAATAGGCTCTCATTTATCAATGAAGTGAATTCTCTCTAAGTTCCAGTGACACTGTTTTGTTTTCTTTTTTTAGAAATTTGAACCCGGTCAGGTGCGCCCCTTTGGTCCAGTTATCGAATATCCACACGAAGGAGCATTTTTGAGCGAAGAACCAATCGAAATAATAAAGTCTGGAAGAAGTCATCAGGTCCCAATGATCATAGGTTACAACTCTTTGGAAGGAATGCTGTATGGATTCATCCGCAAAATGAACAATTGTGGACCACTGTCTGAAAGTATCGAGAAAGATATACCATATGACATGAATATTTCACACAACAAACAGTTGGTGAAAGAAGTAACTAAGAAAATTAAGGATTTCTACTATAAAGACGCTGAAATTTCTGAAGAAAATATTAAAATCAAGTATACGGTTAGTATATGAGCTTTCGAAACATTATGATCATTATAAGTTATCGAATGGTCCTCAGCGATAATCAACAATAGTTCGATAGAGCGAGTCACCTTTCCATTCATCATAAAGTTTTCTACAAAATAACGTCCTGTACTTTTTTGTGGATACAATTCACTCCACTAATCCCAAATCAAGGTTATCCATAAATTTTTTACTAACATCTTTGACTAGGTACTTTGTTTTGAATGTATGTCATATTCTTATGATAGTCTAATCAACAAGTTCAAAAACATGAAAAATTGATATAAAGGTCCTAAAAATATGAGCGATAGCTCATTCGATTTGGAATTACCTCTAGAAGAATGTTTTTGAAGAATTTTGGTGCAGGTAAAAAATTGCAATTGTTGATAACAATATATTTTGATTGATGCAACTAATTTTCCTTCATTTTGAGTATTTCAAGGATTTGAAGCTTTATATCTTCTATTAATTATCTGCGAGCGCTTTCGACAGTTGGTACTACTGTCATCATCTGGCACTCCTCAGATTCATTGTTTATCAAGCAGCCTGCAGATGTGGTCAATGTGTGGTTCCCATGTTAACTTGCCGTCTATAAAGGTGCTAAGGAACTTAGTTGTTTCAGATAAAACAAAATTGCAGCCGGGTGTTAATGGTCTCCTGAAGTTAACTCATAAACACTGTTTTCCCATGGTTTAAAATGAGTTTATTTCTTTGATACCACGCATATACTTCGTTAAGCGTTACCTGAGTTTTGTGGTGAAGTTCCTCCTCAGTAACATCCGACACAGTAACAGTGGTATCGTCAGCATAAAAAGTGGTGGCACCGTATTTAATATGATTTGGTAAATTATTAACAAAAATTAAAAATAGTAGTGGGCCTGAAATAGAGACTTGTGGAACACCTAGAGTTACGTCATGCATGTCCGATTGAAATTTATAACGCTATAAATTATTTACTGTTGATGTTATTTTCCATAGTCGGTGGATTATTACACCACGAACAACCCAAAATACAGGGGTGATAAACTTCACAGCCGATTGTTGTGCTTTCGCTCCTCCTTTGGAGGAGGCTCACCAGTTGTTCTTCACTCAGATGACGATCGTTTTGATTCCGAAGTGAAGTAATGATTTCATGTTTCATCCATTGTCACATATCGACGCAAAAATGTCGGTTTGGTATGTTCAAACATGGCCAAACGCTGCTCAGAATCATCAAAACGTTCTTGTTTTTGGTCAACAGTGAGATCGCGCGGCATCCACTTTGAACAGAGCTTTCTTATAGACAAATGCTCGCGCAATGTAGAGCCAACAAGTTCTTTACAATGTCAACTAACTCACGAAACTTCTCTTTTCGATCATTCGAAACGATTTCGTGGATTTTTTCAATGTTTTCTGGTGTTACTGCCTCATTTGAACGTCCATTGCGTTCTGCATCATCGATGTCTCTACGACCACGTTTAAAGTCAGCCAACCAACGTTCAATTGTTTGTCTCTAATGAAGCAGAGTCCTTATAACAGTTTTCAAGCCATTGCTTTGCTTGAACGGTAATTTTTCCCATCAAGAAGCAGTATAAAATTCAAACAGAAAATTATTTTCCATCCATTGTTCTGAAAATAACAAAATAAGTGTCACTCTTATCAAAATAACTCACAAAGTCAAAAGTAGAATATCATGAAATTTCAACATTTTTTTTGAAGGTTACTACTAACTGATAAAGTGGTGAATGCAAAACGACTAGCGACATCTATGTGATTCAAAAAAAATCATTCCGTTCAACGCATTGGAGAAAAAATCATTCGGGTATTTCAAATATCACAGAGAACTTTGTTTCAAAAAGGCAGTTATTCAAATTCATATCTTTTTTTTTCAGCTGTACGGTGATATATCGATGGTTCATGGTATTCAAAAAACAGCTCGTCTGCTGAAAAAACACGGATCTGCTCCTGTTTACCTATATCGGATGAGTCTGGAGAGCTCCTTGAATCTTTCAAAAAGATTTTGTCAAACGAATTACCTCAAAACATTCATAGCCATGTCGATTTTGACAAAAATGTCATCTCCTTTCGTAAGTGGGATACTAGAAGGTTTGAAGAATAAAATTCCAACGACTGACATTGGGGGCGTATCACATGGAGATGATTTATTTTTTCTATTCAGAATATGGTTTTCTCCAACCGTAGTGGTAGGTTCCGAGGAGGACAGATATATTCAAAAGTTCGTAAAGGCGTGGACGAATTTTGCCAAATATGGAAATCCCACACAAGAACCAGAATCAGTTTTGGATGGAGTCATTTGGAAACCAATTGAGAATGAAGAGTTGAATAATATATTTGAAATCAACAAAGTCATCAGTATCACCAGAAATTTCGAAAGTGATCGAGCTAAAATTATTTGATCCTAACAGCAAAGTATCTGGAACTAGATGAATTTCAACGCGGCTCGACTGCATGCACGAAACCTTCGTTTAAGAGAAAGATTGTTTACTAGGAACAGTTCCATCTTATGAAGAAAGCCCCAAGCGGGAAAAAACATTCCATATACCAATACTCCCACACCCTAAATCGGTAATACGATCAATCAGCCTCACATCCTTCCTGTTGAAAGGACTTGAGAGGAGATTGGAAGGACATATCGGTAGTGTAGCATTATGTGAATGCCGTCTGTATTTCTTGATACTGAAGGAGCATTTCACAATGAACCACCTAAATTGTCTCTTGCTAGGAAGGGTATAGAATCGACCATAACTGGCTGGATCTATGCCATGCTAGTAAACAGAACTGCAACTATGACTCTTCAAGGCGAGGTCATCAGGTTCAGGGTCACCAGGGGTTGCCCTCAAGTTGGGGTACTATCTCCCATTCTGTGGTCGCTCCTGATGGATAATCTGCTTGATGCCCTCGACAAAAGAAAATTTGATCTGCGGAGCTGATGCAGATGACCTTGTCATCCTGGCAAGGTTCACGTCGGGACGTGTAGCTTGTAATATCATCCAAATAACGTTGGACGTTGTTCACAGTTGGCGCCTGAGGGAGCAGATGTCTGTCAATCACAGCAAAACTGTGTAAATCCCCTTCACCAAGAGAAGAAAATTGGACGATCTAACGCCAATTTCCCTCAATGGTGAGGTCATTCCATTTGAAACGGAGGTGAAATATCTTGGCATTGTCCTTGATGATGGACTCACCTGGAACGCTGTCTTGGAAAAAGTTTTACATAAAGCCAGACTGTCTCTATGGATTTGTGATAAAATTTGGGGCTTGGGTCCCAAACAAATCCATTGGATTAATGTGATGATTGTCAGACCAATGATCACTTATGGTGCAGTCGCTTGGTGACCGAAGGTTTTACAGAAAACGGCCCAAGCCAAGCTCTCTGGCTTACAGAGACAGGCTTGTCTGACTATCACTGGTGCCATCAGTACCACACCGTCAGCGGCCATGGAGATCCTCCCAGATCTACCTCCTCTTCACATTTTTTCTGGAGAGAGAGGCTATATAGACTGCATACAGACTTGTGCACATTGCCAATTGCACAAATCAAATAAATGCAGAGTGCAACAGACTGTTGGTTGACACTGGAAGTCACAGCATTTTGGAATTGACCTCTGACTTTATGCATCCAACTGTCAACTACGAACTGCCTCATAGAGTACTATTCCAGAGTAGAGAGGACTGAATCCTCCGGGAGAAGGAAATATCAAGAGCAGATAGTTGTTGGTTCACAGATGGATCAAAAACACCTTCCGGTTCTGGTTCAGGTATTTTTGGTCGCAGAACCAGGACAGAGGTAACTACTTGCTTAGGAACTTATGCAACTGTATTTCAAGTAGAAATTTACGCTATTGAATTGTGTGCGGAGGAATTGGATAAATCCAACATCACACACAAGTCAATAAAAATATTCTCGGACAGTCAAGCGGCGTTGGAAGCTCTTGGCTCCTATCGAGTAACGTCTAAATTGGTAGCCAACTGCCAAAAACGACTCTCTCCGATAGGAAGACTTGACAGATTGTCTCTGCGCTGGATTCCTGGCCATACTGGCCTGGAAGGTGATGGAGCTGCTGACTCTTGCAAAGGAGGGTGCTGCAAGCAGCTTCATCGGACCAGAACCTGTCATTGGCATCGCTTTGGGCTTCGCCAAACAAACATTGAACACCTGGATGGCAAGAAGACTCATGGGCTCCTGGCAGAATCTTCCAGGATTGGCTCACTCCAAGGCGTTTATCCACTCTTCGCAGCTTGATACCAAACAGTTGTTGGACTGTTGTTGATGTTCTATTAGCATTTTGGTCGTTGCCAGAAAATAAAGCAATAACTGAAACCCTTTCAGCAGTAGTGTAAGGTTTGAACAAAACAATCGAACGATGTACTAATGAAAACTGGAAGAAGAGGAGTGGGTATTCATTAAAAAAGGGATTTTATTTAACAAAAAACTGATAAGAAGGACTGCTCGAATTTTTTTTTATTTGAGCATACAAGTTACCGAGTGGTCTGTCTAATGTTATTATTAACATTTTAACTTCAAATTATCTCGGAAACTAATCGTTACAAAAATTTTCTTTCAAAAGGGTTGTAAAGGTATTCAAAAGGCCTTTGAAACAAGGTGCCACCGGACCTACTTTCCCTATCTAAATAAGGGTCGTCGGACGCACCCCTCCGAGGGGGTGCGTGCTACAAAAAATCGGATTAGTCTGAAAGGTGTCCCCCTTGAATTAGAAATCGACGTGTCTGAGCTTTTTTTAAAAATCTCACTTTTCATATTCAAAAACGGCTCTGTTAAGTTTTCGTTGTTACTCACTGTATACTTTCGGATTGTGATTTTTAATCTATCGGACATTACTGGTTCTTTGAATGCGACAATGTGAGTGCCTCTGTATACTATTCACATTCTTACCTTCTTCCTTCCCTTCATTGAAAACTCGAAATGTCATGTGGATCAAAATTTTGAATAATTCATTGTTGATTCATTGTTCAATCGTGAATATTCATTAATTCTCAGGTCGGTATTCAAGTTTACTGAGGAATCTTATGCAGACTGCTTCTAAACAATATCATGATGTTATTTTTGGATCCATGCCTTACATGAACTGTGATACGACGCTCAAAAACATTTACAAAGTATAACACAACTTCATAAATCAAACCCTCAGGCGACATTTTTTCTTTTTCAAAATTTGAATATTGAATTGTATGATTATATTCAGGAAATATTATCTGGCGGAGTAGATGAAAATTTGCAATAAACTCAAATCAAATTATTCTATCCCCTATACCAAAAATAGACCGTTCTCGATATATTCATTTGTTCATTCTAAAACTTAGAAATTCGACCCTCAAATAATTCACCTATGAAATAAACAAATTGAATAGATTACGAAAATGCGTCACTAGGTTAGATTGGGTTAGGTCCAAAGTCAGTGGGTCTATTCGAACCTCCACCGCAACCCGCAAGGGTTTATTGTGGCTCACACCTATTCACGCTCGACCAAATGAACCCAGCTTCTCAACGAAACCGATAAGTTTGTATGATGAGTGGTCTTTCAGGTCAGATGGTAAGAGTACAGCTCTGCCGAACTTTAAAACCCTGATTGGATCCCCAGCAGGGCAGGCACAAATTATGTGATCTGCTGTTTCTTTATTTTCCAAACAGAGGCGACACACACTTTCTTACGACAATCCAAGTCTCTGCATATGATGAGCCAAATGACAGTGACCTGTAAGAAGGCTTATTAGACATCAGAGTTCATCCCTACTGTAGTCCAACAACTGTTTGGTATCAAGCTTCGAATGGAGAATGAACGCCTTGGAGGAAGCCAATCCTGGAAGATTCTGCCAGAAGTCCATAAATCTTCTTGTCATCCATATGTTCAATATTTGTTTGGCAAAGCCTCAAGAGATACCAATGACAGGTTCTGGTCTGATTAAGCTGCTTGCAGCACCTTCCTTTGCAAGGAAATCAGCAAGTCTCTTTTTATTTCCAGGCCAGTATGGCCAGGAATCCAGACCAGAGACAATTTGTTAAGTCTTCTTATCGAGGAGAGTCGTTTTTGGCACTTTGCTACCAATTTAGACGTTGCTCGGTAGGAGCCAAGAGCTTCCAACGCCGCTTGACTGTCCGAGAATATTTTAATGGACTTGTGTATGAGGTTGGATTCTTCCAACCAGGTGGATATCTCTGTCCTGGGTCTACGACTGAAAACACCTGCACCAATGATATACTAACTATTCATCAAAATGCTGAATTTAATCGTGTTTTAGGCATGAGATTTCCAAAATTTCAATAAAAATGCTTGAAATCGGTGACTATTCCTGAAGATATATAAGTGGGTTGAAACTAACTTTTCATAAATGACTCACACTATAAATTTAGGGGCAGTTTTGGAATTCCCCGATGATTTCAATTAATTTTCATGTTATATTCCCTAAATTTAAAATCAAAAGATGTCCGATACTGCTTCAAGACAACGCCCGTCCGCATGTTTCACAAATCATCGTCCGAAATTCAACGAATTGTGCCTCACTCATCCTACTCCCCAGACTTTTCGGCAATTGGAACCAGGCCAAAACCTGGAGGATGATGCATCCTCAAGCAGGTTTTTCATCACCTTCAAAAAAAAAGTATGCAGAGTAATTATTTAATTTTGTATATTTTCCACATTTCACTTCACAAAGGTGGATATCGTACTTCTCTCGCGTTGTGAAAATTCAAGTTCGGTAGCCGGGCGGTTCGACGTGGGTGCTTTGTTCACTCTCTCAATCGACCGATGTGTGAGTCGCTGGTTCAAGCCCCAGGCTGAACGATCGATTTTCACTTGCTATCGTCCAACCCGTGTTAGGAATCACACTTTGAAAGGTAAGACCTCATTAGTGCTCAGCTCCCATAAGTTTCGACTTCTGAGGGTTGTCGTTCGTAGAGGTGCGATAGCTAGTTAACGGAAAAAACATGTTTCAACATTTTTTTTTAACATTCTTTCCATCCAAATGTTCAGTTTTTTTCACGTCGTTATGGAAAAGTCCATTCCGATGTGAAAGAAAATCAATTACTTACTAACATTTGTTACATAATCAGGACTAATATAAACTCACATTATTGTACATCGGTATTGAATGTTGAAAATTATCATTAGACTGAAATCATTCCCGATAACATCATCATTATCATCATCATTATTGATCAAGCACACGAACTGTTTAGAATCGCAGTTCCACTTATGGCTATCTCACCGTGTATAGTCGAAATACTTCAGTAATAATATTCCTTCAATCACTTGGTTTCATTTTGTTCAGTCAGTACAATGGAGGATGTTATAGTATCGGTTGAGAACGGACGTATCGCCGGCCAAAAAGAAAAGGATTACAAAGGCGGAAAGTTTTATAGCTTCTGCGGAATACCATACGCCAAAGCGCCTGTGGGTCATCTCAGATTCAAGGTCAGTTTCATTTATGATAACAATAATAATATATTCACCAAAAACAATGAACTATACAGGCTAATCAGAATTATGTTCGCACTATCTCATCACACTTGGTCATCAAGATGCATGAAACAAAATGATTCAGTAACGCATTTTGCGTCAAATTTATTTTTTCAATGCAAAGTTCAGTATTTTAATTTTTTTGTCATGATAGATCTTCATTTCGGACATGAAGACAAAAAATAAGTTTCTGGTTAACCCATTGATAACTCCAATAGAATAAATTGTGAAATATGAAATACAAGTACTTCTGACACACTTTTTGGAACCTTTGGTGTGGTAATGAATATCACCGGAGTTTTTTCCCAACACCAAACCATTATTTCAGCACCTCGACACATGTTTCGTTCTCCAAGTGATCATCTTCAGAAAGATGTTTAATTTTCCTTTTGAAGATGATCACTTGGTGATCGAAACATGTGTCGGGGTGTTAAAATAACAGTTTGATCATCTTCAAAAGGAAGATTAAACAGTTTGATCTTCGTCTTGAAAATGATCACTTGGTGATCGAAACATATGTAGAGGTGTTAAAATAACGGTTTGGTGCAGTAATATTCATTGAAATCAAAGTATATAGAATTCCAATACCTGACACTTTTTGGTCAAATTTATTTTGGAAAGGTTCGTTGATAGTGATATTGTGCTAATCAACGTTGTTGATCCATGTTTCATTTTCTGGTTACTGTGTTTCTCCTAGAAGAATGTCAGATCTAGGAGGTGCACCTGCCAGCATCCTTGAAACCGTTTTGGAAGAGACCTGTTTCGAAATATCTTTCAGCAACAGACAATCTCCCAACCTCGATGGTGCTTCAACGTAGTTCCTTCTAGAAGTCGATGTAGACGCTGACCTATATAATTTTCTGTTCAGCTCAAGCCAAGGTTCACAACAGTGATAAACGATATTTTTTCAGTATGACAATTTCACAACTGGCTGTAGGGTATAACAACCTTGTCAGTGAAAAACCATTGTCTTGTTGATTCCGTCATTGTCAGTGGTAAACCCACTTTTTTATCGGGTTTTGTCTGTAATGCATTAACTAGTGAACTTGATTTTTTTTAATATTCTACATAATAACTATGCATATTCACAAATTGTCATTTACATTCGCCAAATTCACCCAATATTATTGCAACTTTGTTCAATGACCATTTTTCATTTGGTGCCCGTGAATAAATTTCAAAATTTCCTCAGACTTTTTTCTTACTACTTGAGGAGCGTCTAATTTATCTGTTTCTTTGAGGTTACAAAAAACACTTCAGCATCATTGACTTACTGAAGTTTTTTCCCATCATTTTCATGGAACCCACTCCAATCATTTCGTTTCCTATGGTCACTTAAATAGGTCCTCTCCCGAATAAAAATGGAAATAATGATAATTGGGTTACTGCGGCTGCTCAGGGCATATCATTCTCGGCCCCAGTGATCACTTACCCCACAGTGTGAGGGGTTGTCGTTGGCTGGCACACCCTTCGAATAGGTTGTAGCTTTTTGGAAAGGGCCTGATGCCCTGTTTGATAATAATTTTTGGTCCTCAGACTTGCACATGCTATACAGCTGATAATGAAACAAATGATCTGGTTTCGGTTCCAGCTGAAACGAATATCGATATTTTTCTCGAGCTCTACAGGTTCTTTCCAGACAACTTTGTTTGGATGGTAGTTGCGATTATTGAAGTCCTTGGTGGAAAGATGCCTCCGTTGCTCTCGAATATCAAGATAATGCCGGAACTGAGACAGAAATCTTGGCTGAACAAATACAGAAGGCTGTCGAAATGGTAGCATGCCTCACGATGTGAGGAGTGGTATTGGCAATGATACTAATGATAAAAACACAATTATTCATATTTTTGGACCACTACTGAAGAAGAATTCGTGTTACAAAAGCTGTTATCAAGGCTGTTACAAAAAATACTATTTGTCATCTGTCAAACGTTCGGCAAATTCATTAACTCTGATGAAGATATAAATTTGGAACAGTTACTAACGAGAGAATGAAAAGACCTTCAAATATCGAAAATGAGCAAACACATATAAATTGATATACATCAAATTCACCGATTTTGTTTTCAAAATCTACATGTGAATGTGACACTGGATGCTCTCATGCAATAAGTTATTTTCGGAAAGAGCAGCAGTTAGCCTTGAAGTTTAAATTGCATAGTGGAAAAATCGGAATTCATTAACAAACTCGTTCAGATTCATTCCCAGATACATTATACAGTGCTCATTTAATTTATACCGATCACCTCGAACAACTTTATGCAAATGAAGAAACAATTCTCCATCAATGCTTGAGGGAGTCTTACCATCGGTATGAAATTCTGGATAGCTAACGACCTTTCTCAAAAGAGGACGATGTGGGGACTACAGAGAAGATATACAGCTCGTGAACGGAAGCATCCTGCACCATCAGGATTCCAGGGAGACCTCGGGGAGGAACAAGGTGACCTCAGCAAAGACCTCTTGCCGCGTACCACTCCACAGGTGATTTTCTGTGGAAGGTACCACCCACTATTCCCACGCTGAAATGCACAATGCCTAAAATTACTGGTCAGGCAAATTTTGAAACATTTCAATATCAACAAGGCGTCTGATCCTGATGAGGTGCCTGTCATCGAACTTGAAAAGTGCGCAAATGAACTAGCACCAGTATTTTGTAGACTTTTCGAATTATCTTACAACGAAGGGGTTTTTCCTTCTTGTTGTAAAACTGCTCGCGTTCAACCTATTTCCAAAAAGGGCAAGAATAATCTTCCAAATAACTATAGACCAGTCCTTCTGCTATCAGTGATATAAAAAATCATGGAGAAAGCCATAAACCACCATATCCTTGAATATTTGGAAGGCTTCAACATATTGAGCGATCATCAATATGACTTCAGGAAACAAAGATCAACAGGCGACCTTCTATCGTATGTCACTAATGCAATTGAGAAACATGGAGAGTCAATAGCTGTTGCGCTTGATATCTCTAAGGCCTTTGACCGAGTGTGGCATGAATGCTTGCTGGCCCTTAAAAAAACAAACTCTAACAGATCTGGTCATCGAAGCTATCAGGAAAGAACAAAGTTGTTGCTATCAATATGCTTACCATTTCAGTCACACATTTGCAGTAGTGAAGTGGACTCAGGAGGAGCTGTATTGACTAGACGTGAAAACCCGGAAAATGATGCATCTTCATAGGAGAACGCATCCCAAATCATACTTTTCACAGTTCTCGATGATACTGATGAAGCCTTGTAAAATCGTCAGGGGGAGATACTTTCATTACATTGAGGCCTAAAATTTATGTTTCTTGCGCATTGCAAAATTGAATTCAGTCAGACTTGAAGGACTGATGTTTACTGTCCGATTGGGTGACAGAAATGGATATTTCTTTCTTCAGAGTGAATTATAGCACCCGTTCCTGTTCAATTTTCAACCCACATCAGGCTTTTCTGGCGAGCTTGTTACATAAATGTCTACTCATTCTCCTCGTTATTTCTTCTCTTGATTTCAGACTTCAACTGGTAAGTTTGTGTCGAGCATGTGTCTGAATTGACTACCCTTGCTTTTCTCATCGTAACAGAATGTGATGGAGGATTATTCAAATATGTATCCATAACAGCTATAGCAGTAGCTTTCCTTTCCTCCGTTTTTCTCAATCTAGCAAGTCTTTACTCTTTTCCTAGTTTGTTCGTTCTATCATCCATCACCAAACCATGGATCCTAATGTTATAATGGGTTTGGAAGCCATAGGTTAGAGCCTCTATAGATAGATGTTCCCCATCACCTTCAAGTTTCAGAGGTCTTAGACTCGCTTTTTACATCCTCTTGGTGAACGCTACGAAGATCGATATTTTTAGGTTTGTGTTGAGTTCTTCTTCATCGATCCATCTTTTTGTAATAGTCAATTCCTGCTGCATATTTCCCTGTATTGCATATATCTGCACTGCCTGTATTCCTATTAATAATTGAACCCGTACCCACCAATAATATATTTTACACAGTTCTTGATATCTGATTGAGTAATTTGTCATAACCTCTGTTGTAAACTCCCTTGATTCATTCAAAGGTTTATCAAGGGGCTCAAGTTGAAAAAGCTTGTATGTGTCTAAATTCATAATTTTAGAAATTTTGCTAAGCAATTGGCTTGATACTTTAAAAATTTGGTCTCAAGTCTCGAAACTTCATTTTGAATTAATATACTCGAAAGCATTTGCTCAAATTGGAGTATTTTGTGATACGATCAGTCTAGTTGAATGTAAATAGTTTTCAGGGATATTCCTTTTTAGACAATAAATTCAGTATATCTCTACAAATCCTCCATGTATGTGATCAACATCGATCCCTTGATATACTCTCATTTCACCGACATTTATTTGACGAACTCCAACAATTTTCAGCCTGACCATAACTATTTATCAGTTTTCGAATACATTTAGTTTTTATGTAACTACACGTTATTTTATCAGCACGTCGAAATATACTAATTTGACTGTTTGTTATCTTTGAACCGCATTACTGATTTTGGTGAAACTACATTGAATGGATGAAAAAAATAGATGATGACGTAGCTCATTTTTCATTGTATATATCTGACAAAAATTTCACTTGAATACATAATTTTCCAGGCTCCAGTTCCCCTTGAGCCATGGACAGGAATATGGAACGGAAAAAAAGAAGGCCCGGCATGTCCTGCGAAATTGCAGACTTGTTTATCGATTGGCAAAGAAGACAACTGCCTGCATATGAATATTTTCACGAAAGAAGTGAGTTTCTTATTTTAGGTTATTCAAATAATTCATGAGAAAACTGAGTAAAACTATTTCACTCTTTAAAAAATCAAATATTTGAAGGCTCCTCGTATATTACCTGTGTTTTACTGTATTTTGTTGGTGCATGTTTAGTTTTAGGAAATGCACAAACTTTTATTATGAATAACTTTTCGTCGAAAAACCCTTAATAAATAAGTTTCCCATATGGTGCATACTTAGGGGATGACAATGTACATACTAGGTACTGCGCGATGTCTGCTAACCGTCTTTCATTCAATACCGGAAAATAATGAAAATAATAATGATAAGGACATCTATTAACACCCGCAACGTATCAACTTAGATACTCCAGCTCTAGCACAGTTCCAAGCTTTCAGGTGAGAGCTCGATGATGTGCGCCACCCGATACTTTATCTATTTATTCATTTATTTATTTGTGATACAATACTCTACAGGACAGAGCCCAATTACAGAGCAGGAATAAACAGAATATAATGAATACATCACAAACTTTCTATATGAATATCAAGCATATAAGTACGCATTTTTTATTTCATAATAGACGACAAACAATTATTTCAGCAAGTGAGATTTCATATCTGATAACTTGCAACTAAATACATCTAGATCATCGCTAACAGAATTTGTCACTTTACACATGGTATGGAGCGGAGAATTCTCCAGAACTTGGGTGTCTGGAAGAGATTCTAAGAATGCAAATAATGTCCCAGGAGACGTTCGAAGAGTCCTTGTAGATTTCAAGAACTTTGCTGCTCCAAACTCAGATGGGCCGAACACTTACTGATGGTGAAAACTGGGCACGACAGGAGTAAAGGTAATCGCATTGGCGACTCTTTAGCCAAGGAAGCGGCTGGACTAAGGATTTTACGACCCATGGCACCTACGGCCTGATGACTTCGACAATTGGGGAACCAGCCAAATGTTACACCCATGTTCAATCCCTAAAGAGATGGGATGGAATCAAAGGATGCAATCTTGCCAGGATCACCCTGGGCGACCCTGGGAAGCTGGCGTTGAAGAAATATCTGGCGATGACCAGGAAAAATCTACGCTTAACAGTAGGTCTTCTGACTGGCCACTGTCAACTAAGGAAACACCTCCATAATATGGGGCTAGTGGATACACCTCTATGCAGGATGCGTGAACGGGAAGATGAGACTGTCAGGCATGTCCTATGCGAGTGCCCGGAGTTATCGTCAATTAGAGGGTGTGTATTCGGCGAGTCTTGTTCTACACCTGCCGATATAAAGGAGATGTCTATCAGTGACCTGTCCACCTTTCTGTGAAGGACAGGATGGCCGACAACCTAGGAGCACAACTCCTCTGGAGGATGTACAATGGGTTACATGTTGCCTAAGTGTTGTGAGCTTACACTCAACCTCCCTACTATACAGATACAGATGGTGAAAACTACCGAGCACCCAACGTCATTTGGCCAAGGTTTTCGACTCATAGCGGGACGGAGTGCAGATCGTATTCCGGATTGGTTTGTTGAGGGGCAGATCATTCTCATCCTCAAAAGAGAGGATTTTTCAATTACTGAGAATTCATGTTACAAGTTGTTTACAAGCATCTTATACACACGCAGTTGACCGAGTGTTTGAACGGATATATGAGCAGAGAGGGTAGAAGAGAGGAGTCGCTGGATGTAAAGAGAACCTGCTCATCGATAGATGTGTAACGCAGGACTCGATACAATACGAGAATGTGGGTAACCTCTTTATGGAACGATTACTGCAAGTCATTTGATACACCACATTAACTCATCTTGAATTTGCTCAGACGCCTTGCGGTACCCGACAAATTAGTGAGATGCTTTGAACAACTGATACCACTCTGGTGAATTCGCTTCACCATAACATCTGGCCAAGCCAGAGTCCAAACAGTGTGGGTCACTTTCAGAAGGGGTGTATTCCACAGCGATTCCCTCAGGCTCCTTCTTCTCTGCTTCTCACTTTTGCCACCATCTGTTGCCCTCATAAATACTCGAGGGTATAACTGAGACACCCCCGGAAACTGTAGGCATAAGGTCACCCATTTGTTTTACTTGGATGATGTTGAACTTCATGCCTCTGGACAAGAAGGACCTACATCAGTCCTTGAGGGACGTGAAAGAGTATCGCACACTATCGGAATGAAATTTGGGAAAGACAGTTGTACAAAGGTCCATTTCAAAAGAGGGCGATGTGGGGACTACGGAGAGGATGTGCAGCTTGTTGATGGATGCTGGAGAGGCATATACTCACCTCGGGGTGGATCAACGTCACTCACAAGAGATAACAGATGTGAAGAACTCTCTCCGCGACAAGTACCAGCACAAACTCTGGCAGATCTGCTCCTAGGAACTGTCGATGAAAGACAAAGTTGTTGCTACGAGTATTCTTGCACTTCTTATCTTAGTTAACTCGTTTGGAATAGAGGGTTAATTTATAACCAACAGTTTAATTTTTCATAAAGAATATGCGTTTTGGGTTGTTTACCTCGTTTTCTGATTCATGAAACTTCTTCACAGTCGGATTCATCGCCGAATTATCAAACACCCATTGAATATTTTGGCTACTAATGCTTTATTTCAGTTGCCAAAACATCAGCCGATAAAGAATCCTGTGATGGTGTTTTTATATGGTGGAGGTTTCATGCTTGGATCTAACCATAGGATAATATATGGTCCTGAGTACTTGCTTACCGAAAATATCGTTCTAGTCGTTGTCAATTATCGGATAGGAGTGTTAGGTTAGTATATTACATTGAATTCAATTTTCACACTTCGTTGATTTTTTTTTTATTTATGGATGTCTCTCATATCTATGAAAAGTGGGCATTTATCCAATGCAAAAAGAAAATGTTTGATAGTCACATCAATAACAATAAACATATATAGTTCATGCAACATATGTAACCTTGTCCAATCTTCATCGTCGTCTTCTGGAAACTAGTACTGCCCGAAATGAAGGATCTGAGGAATAGCCTCAAAGTGTAAGAACAACAGAAATTGAGGAAGCGGTGCTATAGAAATTGAAGAACATACTGAAAGAAGTACTTGGAAGATTGCTAGACAGTTTGATATCTGCCATCTAATTTTGTGGAGAATTTGAGTGGATTCCTTGTTATATCCTTGCCACATCTCAATAGTTCAGGCGTTACACAGGTAACCACTTCGTTGGACCATTCTTCTTGCCTAGACGACTTGAAGAACAATCTTGCCACAACTTCTTTCAAGAACAACTGCCACTCCTGCTCGAAAATGTACCCTTCACATCGAGAAATGTAATATAGTATAAGTATGATGATCCACCAATACATTATAGTTGAAAAGGCCATGATGGACCCCAAGAATGGCCACCAAAGTCTTCAGACTTCAATGGGTCAGATTTATTTTTGTGGGGACATCTGAAAACGCAAGTAAATACGAGTCTCATCAACAATGAAGATGATTTGAGAGAGAATATTCACGGCATATAATAGAAAGAATGTTGAGTGAAGATCTCACAATAAAGGTTTATTCAAATACCTCAAATATCGGCCAACTTTGCAATCAGTTCAAACCATGCTTCAGCTTTCTCGGAAATATTCATCAGTATCAATTCACAAGATCATCGACGTACACAACTGTTGATTTTTTTCTGAGGACAAAACACAAGGAAAGTAACGAAAGAGACGATTCACATTGGAGTTGAATCGCTGGAAATTGAATCCATTTGGAAAAATGTTCTCAGGAAGTTTACTCCACATAAATGCAGTTCTCAAAATTAAATAGTTCTTCAACAGTGAAGTTTCTTCAATGTTTCAAACTATCAAGGTTGCAAGTAATGTTTGCGTCTCTGATCAAACAGATGCCTTTTTTCTGGATGGAATCCAGCAGCTTGAGAATATGCCTAGGGGCAGAGCTCCTAGTGACATGATTGTGCCAAGACAAACTGGTATCCATTTCAAACTCCAACAAACAAATGGACGCAGAAAGGGAAATCGTCTAACCTGACATCATTATATCCGCTTCATTAACATTTATCTTCTTGGAGAAAACCGATGTCTGGGTTTTTGTGGCATTGAATTGAAACTGGTTAGTTTCACCCCCATTCGAAATCACTTCTAGATTCTCATTTAGATATGCAACCTACTGCTGAAGATGTGCATCCTCAGCCAATATCCTGGAATCCAAAAGAAATGACGAGACAAGTATGCTGTCTTCAGCAGAGTAACATAATGGATTCTTGGTTTTATTCAATAAGTCTTTGATATACAACATAAAGAGTGTTAGAGACAATATGGATTCCTGGGGAACAACAGTTGAAGTAGGTATTCGACGGCCACTTGCAGGGAACTTTCTTTCCGGAAGCTGAAGAGTCATACAAAAATGATCCAACAAGTCATAGCATCAAAGTATGGCCAGCAAACTCTCCTGTCACACGGCTTATCAAGAGCAATAGCTCTTGATTCTCCATGTTTCTCTATTGCTCTATTCCAAATATGGGTGACATAGGATAGAAGATCGCCTGTTGATCTTCGTTTCCGAAAGCCATATTGTGATCTCTCAAGATGTTGAAGCCTTCCAAATATTTAAGGATATGGTAGTTTGCGGCTTTCTTTGTGATTCTTGATATCACTGATGATATCATTAAGTTACCCAGCGTTCAAACGCACTTGACCATACGTGATAAAAAAGTTTTGTTAAATGAAAGAAAATTCACTTCATTCAAAGAAATTAAAGTGTCACATATGCACGACAAAATATTTTGTTGATGCAAGAAAAAAGAATTCTTGACTCCCAACTATTTCTTCAAGCATATGTTCATTGTATCAAACAAATATTTGTTTGAAACAGTCACATCCATTAGTTATTTCAATTCAAAGAAGAATTGAATTCAAGTAATATTTTGTCTAATTGATAGTGAGAATGATTTAGAGTAATTCGAATATTCTATTGAACAAACAAAATTTAAAGATGGGTGAAATAGTGGATCTGATTGAAATAATCGAATGTATTTTCTATTTGAGTAAACATATCTGCAGGATGATGTTTATACATCAAAATAATGATTTTGTTGAACAAATGATGAATAGTAGTTGAACAAACAATGTTTATACCTCATTGTATCTTGCTGATAAAGTGAAGCATTTCGAAAGTTCAAAATAAGTATGAATGATGATGAATCAAATGAAATAAAGTTACAAATCAAAATCCTTCCCTCTTATTTGAATTTGGTTATTGGATTCAATCAACCAAATATTATACTGATTTGAGTACCACCATCTCGATGGTAGTAACGGAGCTTCAGATCGGTTCTACTGAAAATTACTTTTCTCTTCTCTGAAATTTTAATATGCATTTTACCGTCAAATATTTCCTAATAAAAAAGATCATTAGACCATCGATTGTTGTCATCTCCTACTGATGCTGATTCCATTATACATGAAATTTGTAGATAAAAAGCATTACATAGTTTTAGTATTGAGGAAAGTACTTTTCGGTAGAATCAGAAATACAGAGAGTCAGTGATCGAATTTACATGAATCTCCAATTGACATAGATCAAGTTATAGANTTTCTAATACAGGACTATGAAAATTATACATTATTTTTAGAAGTATCAAGAGACCCCTGAAAAATTAGACATAAGCTTGAAGTTTATTATTTTTATTACTTGAATGAAACCTCCTCCGCTTGAATGGCTTTCGTTTTATGAACGATTCGAACTCCTACATTGAAAAAGTTTGTTTCTCGTCTGTCCGTGAAAATTGTAACCGAAGAAGACTGCGGCAAACCTGAAAACTAACCAAAACATTGACGACAGTTGTTAAAGCCTACATTCCTATAATGCAAATCACAATTCACATATGTTCCAATCAAGTTTTGAGTGAATATATATTTTTTAAGGTCTGTTTCACAAAGCTATCATGCAAAGCGGAAGTGCTTTCAACCCATGGGCAAGAGGAAGAAGGAATGCTCTAGATATCGCCAAGGCAATGGGATATAAGGATACTGATGAAAAAATCATCCTGCAAAAACTTCAAAATGCTAGCATACGTAGTTTAATGGACGCTCAGTACATGACTGACGTAAGTATTTGAGAATACCAAATACATTCATCAACTTGAGATCGTTCCATCTGCAAACAGTCCTTTATTTTTTCACACCAGAACTGATGGACTGTGTTAAATATTTTCTTCGTATTTTCAGTGGTATTGTTCAATTTCTTCCATTTGACGGTTGATCATTTTTCGAGATACACTGATTAAACATCTGTCAATCTTCAAGAAAGATCTTAAATATGAAACTTCTATGCAGCATTCATATAAGTCAGTGGGCTATGCTTGAAGACTGGCAGTTAGGTCGATGATGGTCACTATCTTGCACTGATGAGTGGCTAGTAAGCCCGAAACCGGTCTGCAAGTGTGCCCGTTCCATAATTGAAGGTCGACTTTACACTGGAACTGGAGTTTCATTGTGGGCACTAGGGAACTATTGTGGCAACAATTGTGTACTTTGCTCTCATTGATTCCCATCTGCGATACGGTATCTGTTTTTAGGAAACATGTTGCCAATACATGTTTGATAGGGTGTGTACTTAAAAAAGAGGAGTTAGACATATGTGTAGAGTTGGATTCAGGAATTCCTGTCGACCTTTATTCAGAAGGCATAAAATCTTGACCTTGCCTTCCATACTTATTTTGGAAATGGTATGTCTGATGCAAAAAAAATATAGGACGGAAATTTTCATTTCACTTCGACGGAATACTAGAAATAAGCTCAATATAATAAAAAATTGAGAGGTCTTTTATATATAATGGAAAAAAATGTTTAACCATTGGCCAATTCGGATCAAATGCATAAAATGTACCACTTCTGTTTTCAAAGGCCTATTATTCTATAGACGAGTTCTATTCAGACAAAAATTTGAATTCTATGAACATATAATTTTTGTTATTAGTGTTACAGTACCTACTGGTATTTAAACTGTGTGACTTTTTCAACTTTTTGTTGGATGTTTACATTTGGCTCTGAATTGTATAGTTGATAATGTTCACGAAGTAGTGTTTTTTGGTTGTTGCTTGTAAGTTATTTCATTTCAATTTCAATTTTTCGACTGATAAAATTGTTTTTTCAGCTACTCTTTTTAATTAATTTATAGATTCCTTCAGGACTTTCAAATCAATTTATATCATATTAAACAATGGAAGTCTGAACTTATGAGAAGTTTTCATCAGTGTATGGAGCGATTCAAAAGAAAGGATACTGCGTATAACTTGTTAATGTTTTTGTGTCAATTAGTTGAAATATGATGATATTATTCGAGATAAGTCGTGGCGGTGGTGCTACCCTTGCGAGTTTTAATCAAAAACGTTGCCTTTTAGATATAACAAAACTATTCGCTATATAATATTTTTCATGGAAGCGCAGAAGAACCACAACTTTCTCTTATCTGATTATTGGAAATTCTGAGATTATAATCAAAATTAAGGGTTTAAAGTCAACAATACGATACTGAAGTCAAAATTTTGAGTTTCACGTCAAAATTCTGACTTTAAAATTTCAGGATTGGAGTCGAAATTTCGAGTTTGGAGTCGTAACGTAATTTCGAGTGGGGGCGATGACATATGCCTTTAGGGAGACGCAATCTATGGAATCGGCAGATAATTTAATTTTCGAATTTCAAAGATGAACGGGGCTCCTCGAGGCTGTCAGTTGCGAAGCCAAGCTTTGACATCATGCTCCACAAATCGTCATCCGAAAAATCAACGAATGGAGCGCCCCTCATACTTTCCAGACTTTTTGGCAATCGACTACCATCTTTTCAAGCACTTGAATAACTTTTTCAGCGGTAAAATCTTCGCCAATCAGGACCAGGCAAAAACGGCCTCGTCGACTTCATCGAATAACTAACACCCAATTTTCATGCAGACAGAATTGATCGACTTGTGTTAAGTTGACAGAAGTGCACTGATTCAAATGACGCTTATACCGATCGGATTGAATAAGTAGTCACTGATATATTTTGCCGTTTCAAAGAGACTCATTAGAAGTGATAAAACTTTTGAAACGACCTAAATAACGAAAAAACCCAAACTTGGAATCATTTTTCTTCGTCTTATTTTATGTTCACCTTCAAGTAGTAACTCTTTACGAAGTCTTGAGGTCGTAAATTCTCGCATATTTCATGCACTGTGTTCATTCACTGATGAACTAATGGGGTATATCTTGAGACATTTCCATCTCTAGAACAAATCGTAAAAGCACAATGAAATCTTGGCTTTTTCAAAGGAATCCATGAATTTAACCAGTTGTCTGTTTCAGTGGAAAATAATTATTTTCTTTATTTGTTCTAAAAAATTTCAAGTGTTTCATAATTAATCAGTGAATTTGTATTGACGCCTGAAGAAGTCATTATTTGGCGAAACACATGTTGCGTTTTTGTAAAACTGTGAAAATATAACAACAATGTTTTTTTTAATACGTTAGTTATGGATTTTCATCAAGTATCGGCCAATCAGAATCAACGAACTTAGGCGTGCGCAGCGTTATAGAACAGTGCTTTCAAAAAATAGTTCTACAGCACCATCTAGTGGCGAGTTACAGAAAAATTGATAGCCTAAAAGCCTTCTCTATGAAAAATTACTTATACATGTCAAGTTTCATCACGATCCGTTGAGCGATGTAGAAGTTTATCACTTACCAACCAACCAACCAACCAACAAACATCCGTTTTCATATATTAGATAGTACATGTGTGCATGCATATAAATCTGTTTGTTTTGTGAATATACTCACTTTCAATCACTTTGGAAATGTCAGTAATGTATATTTATGCTCAAATTGCTTTCAAGTGAATTTGTATATTAGGATTCCTATTTCAAATAAAGATCTCTCTATATATCTAAAAATCCACTATTTTTATTTATGGTTCTGTTAAATAGTTAATGAATCATCCAGAATAAGTCAAACTGAACTATTGAACCAGAGTGATAACCTTCAGTAATCAAAATCGATATCGCAGAAAGATATTAAAATAACATTAGAATCTCATCAGTTTTTAGTTACTTATTGAAATGGCTAGTACAACTAAAACTACCATGACTTGTTTTTGAGATTGGAATTGCGTAATAAGTTGATTTTTTCTTCAATAATGGTGATTTTAATTTTTTGGGAAAGAAAGTTTTTGGCTTTCTACTACTCCATCTTGATACAAAAAAAGGATGAGGGAATTTTTATTTTTATTTTCTGATCAGATTTATTGATTGAGTAATCATGTTTGTGTGTCGGTTTTCAATATGAATTTTCAAGCCGCTTCTTTAATTAATTGCTCACCAAATCAATTTTTCAGAATGGTACGTAGGTTTGATGCTATCATCAAATCTTCTGATTTTTGAGTACACTTTTCAATCTA
Organism: Leptinotarsa decemlineata; assembly: GCF_000500325.1. Classification (NCBI taxonomy): domain Eukaryota; kingdom Metazoa; phylum Arthropoda; class Insecta; order Coleoptera; family Chrysomelidae; genus Leptinotarsa; species Leptinotarsa decemlineata. The sequence continues at coordinate 2,609 of NW_019291523.1, read as the reverse complement.
GTGCCCCCTTCCTTTTATTTTTTGAACGGGTCAACTCAAACAATTGAAATTTGTGATGATGAAATTAATGCATGAATACTTTATTCTGAAGTGAAAGTGACAGATGAAACTTTCAAGATGGCGACTGGGTGCCATCTGGAAAAAATTTAAATGGAAAGGGTGGTCTTGTGACACACCATTTTGAAGCACCTAACGAATGCTTCACAACTCTAGAATATAATGTCAATATTTTCAAATGGTTGCCTTGAACTTCTTAAAATATGAACAGCCGATTTTTCCGCCGAACATTTCGATATCCGATTCCTACACTTTTTGCTTCAAATAGCCCCATAAAAAAGTCCAAAGGTGTCAAATATGGCGAGTGGGCTGGCCATTCTGTAGGACCTCGACGGCCAATCCAACGACCGGGAAAAGTGATATCCAAATAGTTCCTTACTTGTCTGGAGTAATGTGGTGGTGCTCCATCTTGTTGGAATACAATATCCATATCGAATTCATTAGACATAGCTGAAATTCATAGACATGGCTAACAACTTCAATAATGAGTTCTCAAATTTCATACAGCCGCGAATGTAGACTTCGATTACATGAATAGCAATATCTCAATATGCGAAAAATCAATGTCTGCGTCCACTAACGGAACCCTAAATTATAGAATTGATAAAAAGCATGAAGCATTCAAACGTAAGTGGTCACGATGAGATATCAAACAATTTATTAAAAAAATGTTCTTATGAACTTTGCAGCCCAATAACGTATATCATAAACTTGTCTACAGAAAATGGAATTTTTCCGAATAGTCTGAAACTAACAAAAGTAACACTACAGGGGAATTATCTTACTCTCAAGTATTTCCAAGATTTTTTAACTAAATTTAAAAAATCAATTTCTTTCTTCACAACTAACAACCTTTTTTCAGAAAACCAACACGGTTTCACAAAGAACAAAAGTACAGAAACAGCACTTTATGAGTACAATGAGCATGTGGTTAGTGCACTTGATGGTGAATTCCATATTTGCGGATTGTTCATAGACTTCTCCAGAGCTTTCGATTGCGTTAATAATGACCTGCTATTAGGGAAATTGGAAAGATATGGTGTGAGAGGAGTTGCCCTAGATTTAATGAAATCCTATCTGGAAAATAGAGGGCAACGTGTCAGTGTTGGAAACACTCTCAGTCAGTTGGCAACCATTAGTTATTGATTACTACAAACATTATACTCTGTAACGTATCCTACCCTAAGACGTTTTCCTTGTCACTGTACGTATAACAATGTACTTTTTAACAAGGAAATAATGAGAAATTATTATTATTATCATTATTATTAGGATTCGCTTCGACGATTTCAATGATGAGAGGGTCAACAGTAGTTTTCAGCATATTCAAATATAGTCCCCCTATTGAATTTCATTCAATAAATAGAGGTCCTACAATATGGTTTCCTAGTATTCCTGCCCAAACGTTAATGTTTTATGGATATTAGGTATGTGTTTCCCAAAAAACGTGGGGGTTGATGTCACTTCAATAACGGCATTTTGTCTGTGAACATTGCCGTTTAAAAAAATGTACAATCGTCACTAAAACAAACAGGTATTATGGAGATAGGTAGGATACCTTGCAATGGTTTACGTCATGATTTTGCAGAATTATGTTCTTCGATCAGGGTCATCTTCAGTTAATTGGTGTATCAATTTAATTTTATATGGATGATACCTATTCCTCCTCAAGTCTCTACAGTGTAGAAGGATTTACTACCATCTCACCAATTATTTGCACTTGCTATTCTTCCGGAATAGACGAATGACCTGGGGACTTTTTGTTATGTACAGTACCGGTAGTTGTGAATTTGGATACAAATTCTCTCAAATATTTTCTACAGATAGAACGATTCAAAAATCGTTCATTGAAAATCCTTTCGGTCTCATGAAAGTTACGCGTGTCACCGTAAATAAAAATCGCTTCATTTTTTTCTTTCAATGAACGAGAATTGACCGTTTTAGAGATTGTTGACGTGGTACCTTTCTACTAGTGAAACCGAAAACTAAATGAGAATATTCTAACTGAACAATGATGTTCATTGTCGCACTGACATTTTTTGTCGCTTTTATGAACATTAACATAAAATGTTAATTTTTTTCCCAGTCGCCATCGGTCGATGAATGATTAAGGTCATAGTGTTTCTAAAATAAATTATCATCTCCCATTCAACTATTTGAGAAAAGTCCCATACTATCGCGGTCTCTTATTATTTACGATTGTTTCAGTGCTGCCTTCCTAAAACTTTCGACGCCGCCCAAGTTCGACCATTCGGTCCAGTTATAGAATATCCCCACCCAGGTGCACTTCTGTCCGAAGATCCTGAAGAAATCATGAAATCGGGGAGGTGTCATCAGATTCCGATAATGATGGGATTCAACTCTCTCGAAGGACTTTTCTATGGTTTCACTAGATCCTTGACAAGTGTCCCTCCTTTGTCCCAAAGTCTCGAGAGAGATATTCCCTATGACTGGAATATTTCTCAGAAACCTGGATTGATTCAAGACGCGGTCAAAAAAATCAAAGAATTCTATTTTGGGGACGCTGATATTTCGGAAGAAAACATAGCTTT